>PISX010002694.1:0-153904 GCA_004024625.1 Mellivora capensis
TATTCCCTTAGTTTCAAGCTCTTTCCTCTTCCCCTCTTGCTGTTTAATGTTTTCTGAAGAGTTAATGAGCACAGTTGATATTCTATCATCTTGATTTCAGAGTTCCTTCTGTTAAATGATTCACAATTTAACACTGACCACATGCGTCTAGTAAGATTTCATTTATCAATTATCATTCTGGTTATCTTCAATTGATTAGAGCCTGGGTTTAAAGATTTACTCCACATTGTCCAAATAATCAAGTCCAATTTACCTTTCCTAATATTTGTTATTGTCAGTTATTTGATCCAAATATATTTTTCAGGTTTATTTTTTCACTACTTTTATAACCTGTCAAGACCGAACTGGAAAGGGGAGAGAACTGGAATAGGTGGAAACAGGGGTTTCTTTCATTCATGCATATACTCATTTATCTGCTCAATATCAGGATAGACCTACTATGGGCCAGACATTTTGTAGGTTCTGGAGACACAATAATGTAATGAGATTATGATGCTTTGTTTTGGAGATAAATAATACAAATGTAATTTTGTTACAATGTAGAAATAGTGACCAGAAAAATCTAACTTGGGATATGAAATGTGAATAGAAGTAAATTGGAGAGGTGTGTAGGAGAATACAAAAAGAGAGAATGATGTGGACAAAAGATTAGAGAAAAAAGAGAAAAGAGTCTCTTTGTGTAACTGATGGGAATTTTGAATATATGATGAGGAATTTCATGGGATGATATAGGAAAGGTGAGCTCATGAATTGCTTTCTGAATGAGATAAGAATTTGGATTGTGAAATTAAAGTATCTACATGGATTTTTGTGCCATATACTGAGATTGGTAGTACAAAAAGAAAATCTTTTGCTTAGTGGGGTGTGTTGACTTTAGTTTGATCATGTTGAAATAAAGATGTACTCACGTTTCAACTGGAAATGGCAAATATTTTATGATAAACTGTGGTACTTGATCTAGATTAGAGAGAAAGTTTGGGGATTCATTGTCATAAAGATGGTTAGTAAAAGCGACACTAGTAGACATGTCACTGAGAGTGCATTTGATTTTTTTTTCTGTCATGCTGAAGTCCAGAGGTTGGCAGTTCAAGATTGGAAAGTTCTGTCAGAAATCCAGGACTCATGGTACTTCTCTGTTTTATTACCCATTGAACATGACACCATTGCTTTGGACACTGTGATGCACTATCAGACCTCCATCACTGAAGGATTTGTTTTCCCAGTTATTGATGGGCTGTCAGCACACTGGTGTCATCCAGTTAAGGGGTAGTTTCAGGAGCAAAGAGCTGCCTCTCCCCAGGTCTCAAGCTTCCCAGAGCTACCAATAACCAGTGACTGATCACTATAGGAGTATAAAACCCTCATCACTTCAACCCACTTTGAGACTATTTCCGAAGGACAACTCTAGCTCCATAGATCTTCGGAGATTGCTGGATGCTATTATGGGAACCCCATCTTAGTTCAATTTCTCCCTCTGTCCAATCCTGTTCCCTTGCCCTACATTCTACTATAGACGATCTAAAAGACACTATTAATATATATCTTGCATATCAAACTCCATTTCAGTATCGACAACTCAACCTGTGAAAGACTATTCACAAGAATTTCTCATAGTCCATGATATCCTCTCTAGCTATAACCATTATGTACAAATTCCAAACAACTTAAAGGAATAAAGAGAGAGAGAGAAGTTTGACTCTTATTCATTTCAGTCATTGCAAAAGTTATGCATTTTTTTATCCCAGTGTCCAGAACTTAGTTTCAAAACTATACCTATCCAAAACTACACTTGGAAATGTCATTTTTATTTTGGTTGGCTATGTGCCCAGATAGAAGATAGAATAGTCTCTGTAACATTTTCCCTCGTTCCTTCATTATGAGAAGCTATCTTAAGCCCTGGTTAGAAATCTGAGTGATGTCCATGAATTCAGGTCATGAATCTAAAAGGTAAATGAAAAATGAGGAGGATACAGTCTTCAAACTATGGCTGAGTGCTATTAATTTTCCAAGGCAAAACATGACAACATCTTATTTGTCTAAGAATTTCCTGATGTTGAGCATTATTTTTTTTCTTGTTTTGAAAATAAATTATTTAACGAGGTGCAGATTATTTTCTACAAGTTGCATCCATGTGTTCTATTCAATATACTTTTACTGATTACATTCTGTGTATCAGGTGCTATGCTAAGCATTTCAATAGACAGAAAAGATTTGCTTGAGTGACTTTAGAAAACAATTCACTTTGAACCCTTGGATTTGCTATTGTCAAAAGGGAAACAATATTCTTCTCAGAATATTTATTGCTATGCATGTTTATGTCTTATACCTTAGCTATGCTCTATCCATGAGGACAAAACATCAAATTGAAGACACATTATATAAACACATAAAGCACTACCTATGAAAGATAAGAGTACATAATAGCCAAATTAGTGGCACATAGACACTGAAACTCATGTCTTGACTAGGAACTTGTGAAAAACTGAATTTACATTTTTGTCATGCCATAAGAAGCCTATGCCAAAATAGATCCAGGTTTCTGTTTACCAAAACATGATTGCCCATTCTTTTTTTTTTTTTTTTTTAAGATTTTATTTATTTATTTGACAGACAGAAATTACAAGTAGGCAAGAGAGGCAGGCAGGGAGAGAGAGGAGGAAGCAGGCTCTCCGCGGAGCAGAGAGCCCGATGTGGGTCTCGATCCCAGGACCCTGGGATCATGACCTGAGCTGAAAGCAGAGGCTTTAACCCACTGAGCCACCCAGGCGCCCCATGATTGTCCATTCTTATTTGAAATTAAGGTTTATGCCAGCTGCCCTTACTTATTTGTGATTTTAACAAAATATTTTAACATACATTTACATCTTCTGATATTAGTGTCTGACAAATAACATTAGATCAACACCATCAATCCAGACTGTCACATAACACATACTTGAAATAGAATTAATTACCAATTTTGTATGTATATTACCTTCACCTTGCCAATTTCTCAGGATTTTTGATAACTTTTTCCAAACATTATTCTCAATGCATTTTGGAGCTTCTTGGTATTGATTTTGATTTGATCTCACAATATTTTGCTTTCATTGTGGTATTTCTTATTTTGTTCATGGGCAAACACTAGCTATGTAGTGTCCTTGATAGAAGGGCTGTGGCCTGGAGATGACCACAGTTATCAGTTCATAAAGATTTGTGGGAGAAGTGACTGGTCTCAGGGTGGGAGCTCAGCCTTTGTTTTTTACAGGTTTGTAAAGCATGCTTTTTTGACACAATATGCTCCTTTTGTATGTAAGTCCTCAACTATTAAGTGTTTTCCTCACAATTTCCTTGTAATATGCCAAAGAGAAAAACACATTAGATACCACAATATAGATTATTGTGTGCCTTGCATGTTGTGGTAGAATGAATAATGGACTCCCAAAAGGTACCCAGAACCTTTTTTTTTTTTTTTTAATATTTTATTTATTTATTTGACCCAGAGAGAGAGATCACAAGTAGGCAGAGAGGCAGAAGCAGGCTCTCTGCTGAGCACAGAGCCTGATGCGGGTCTTGAACTGGACCCTGAGACCATGACCTGAGCTGAAGGCAGAGGTTTAACCCACTGAGCCACCCAGGAGCCCCAAGGTATCCACATCCTAATCCATGGAACATATGAATGTTACCTTATATGGCAAAAGGAACTTTGCCAGGGAAATTAAGTTAGGATTTTGAGATGAGGAGATTAGTCTGAATTTTCTAGGTGGGCCCTATTGTCATCACATGAATCCTTATAAAGGAAACATTTGCCAAGACTATAGAAGAGGAAAGCCATGTGAAGGAACCAAAGTGAAACAGAGTCAGAGAGAAAGAGATTGGGCATTGACTTTGAAGTTGAAAAAAAAGTCCACGAGTCAAGAAATACAACTCTAGAAGTTGGAAAAGGTGAGGAAACCAATTCTTCTTTAGTGCCCCCAAAGACAGAGTGGTACAGTGAACATTCTGGTTTCAGCCAAGTGAAACTGATTTTGGACATTTGGCTTCCAGAACTGTAAGAGAGTGGCTTTGTATGGTATTAAGCCATGAAGTTTGCGGTAATTTGTTATAGCAGGCATAAGAAACTATATAAAAACTGCATGCTTTATCTTAATTGACCATCGTGATTCCAAACCAAATTCATTTTCATTTCTGTTTGTTGCCTTACTTTTTCAGCTAAAATTTTGATAATTATTGTATATACTCAATGTTTACTCAGAATATAGGATAATTCTACACTGAAGCAATAATGAAAATAATCATTATTGCACAAGGACACTATATCCGTGATTTTGGCACAAATTAGGTGCTGTTCCCCTTATCTCCTCCCTTGAATTCTTGTACAAAATTTGTATTTAGATGTTCTTTAAACTCCTTAGGAGATTCAATAAACATATGTTTTGCTAAAGCACTAGAGTTAGTCTAGATTCATTTGAAAATTTGAAAATCTCAGGCTTACATTTTCCTAGTACTTTTGTGGAATCCACAATTTAGAAAGAAATTAGTGTTTCAAGGAGCAAATTCAGCTATTATTTTTTTCTATTTTTAAATTATTTTTGTATTTTTTTTCCCCACAAGAAATATGGAGGATGTTTTGGACACTTGAAACAGATGGCATGTAGCCTCACAAATTAAAGATAAACATAAATAGAGCTAAAATAATTAGAAAAATTAGTTTTAAAAGTTAATTTGTTACACTATAACTTTCAGTATAAGATAGAGTAACCATGAGATCCTTATGGACACTGCAACATTAACTGATGATAAATCATTCAGTGATTGACTTTATTGCCTTCTCTGAGCTCCAGTAGATATTATGGTAATTATTATTAAAATCCTCTATCCATTTAACATTTTATGATGACAGAAATCCTTTACTTACCAATTTGAGAATCCATGTAGTCTTTCTTAGATTTTACCATTGGCTGCCTACTTAGCATAGAATTAAAGGAATAACTAATAATTTTATTATTCTTTAATTTTAAAAGATTGAAGTGATTAAAAACTATATCCTTACTAAAAGTGCTTTAGACAGAAGGCTGACCAGTAGATGCCACAATCTTTACTGAAAATGGTTCTCTTCTTGACATTGTAATACACTTCCTTACATGGCTATGCCATTTTTTTCTTCTCAATACTCTTCCCTCATTCCTCATTCCATATTCTCAACAGATTAATTTATCAGCTACATTTCTGAAGCCAGTCAGCTTAAAAAACTTTTAGATTCCTACCTCATATTTCCTACTGAACCTTCCCTTATCTACCATTTTGTCCATAATCTCTAGCAGGAAGGGAAATTAGGGTGTTCTTATCTTATTCAATTACGTCTCAAGGAACACTTTACCATCCCTTCCCCATTTCTCTTCATTAGCTCTTTCTCCCTGTTTCCAAATATGTTCCAGTTTGTTCTATCCTAAGAGTTATTATTTTCTTCAGTTCTGACCAACTCTTTCATATCTCTTAATCTTTTTCTTTCCTTTCTCTGCAAACGTCTCGAAAATGTAGAGAACTTTCCAATTTCACTAGTTCATCGTCCACTCATTACTCAAACCCTTAAAATCTGGTTTATATTTGGGTCATTTCTCATCTCTACAACCATATCTTATTCCTGGATCTCTCCTGAGTTGTCCTGATGTTCTTTTCTGTTCCATATGTAGCTTTATTTCTGAGATTAAATTAATTAATATGTGAGGTTAAATAAGATTATTTGTGACAAGAAATCTAGCTGTAAACTACAAAATAAAGATAAAAATAATGAATTATTGTAGTAATATTATATTTGCAATAACAATTATTGTTAATAGTATTATTATTTCTACTTCCTCAGTTTAAATATCCCCTCTAGTAAATGAATTGCAAATGTGTATTCTGTTTCCTTTTCTAAGGTTTATTCTCATATATTGTTTTTCTTCAGATGTGATTTCTATTTGAATAACACACCTTTTGATAACTTAAATACAGCATATGTAAAACATTTGCTCACCTTCATTTCTTAGGAAAAAAAAAATATGAGACAGCATTTGCTTTTCCTATTTCTACCAATAGTTCTCCCAGTCAGAAAATTGACAGTTGGCATTTCCTCTGACTTAGAAGCAAGAACTCTGGATCCAAACCACGTGAGCTTACTAGTTATTAGTTTTGTGGCCTTGAGAAATTTATTTATTCTCTTTGTTTCTTTGTTTCTTCAAAGTGGGGTTACTAATAAAAACTTACCTCACATCATTGTTCTGTGGATTAAACACACTGAAATATATAACACTTAGGTAAGTGTATAGCACACAGTAAGCATTATATGTGAGTTCATTATTACTATTTGCTCTCTTCCCTTATTTAACTGGTCATATTCCTGATAATTTTCAGTAGTAGGTTTTATGTTCTTACAAAAATAAAACTGAATTTAATTTGAGAAAATTGGGATCTAGTCTCAACCCCAGTACTTTTTAGATTTTTTTGGCACGTAGCTTAACTTTAAAGAAAGTTAGTTTTATTAAGTAAAAATGGCAAAACAAAAATGAGTGTGCTTATCTCCTCATTCTTTTTTTAGTTTCAAACAAATTTTTTTGTAAAAATGTGTAGATATTTAGTATTGTTTTTTACATTTACCTCCCTTTTGATTAATATTTTTCTTAAGCTATTTTCAAAGCTTATTATCTTATGATTGGGAGAAGAGACGACGGAATAACACTGTCTGGTTTAGGACTTCAGCTTCATCACCCAAGATTAAGCAACTGCAGAGAATTATTCAATTTAGCTGAGCTTCATTTCCCCCTCTTTAAAATGGTGCCAGTATTGGTATCTCCCTGTGCAGACGTAAGGAAGATTGATTAGGTAGTCAAACAGAATAGTGTTAGGATTACAGTAAGTATGCATTTTCATTCTTCTGATTACTATCATTTGCACAGTTCTGTGTTCTTTTTTTTTTTAAGATTTTATTTATTTATCAAAAGACCACAGGTGTGAAAGTAAGGGCAGGGCAGAAGGAAAAGATGAGAGAGAGACTCTCAAGACCACTCTGTGCTGAGTGCATAGTCCGACCGGGGATTCTAACCCGTAACCTTGAGATCATGACCTAAGCCAAAATCAAGAGTGGGTTGCTCAACCAATTGAGCCAGCAGGCGTCCCTCCATGTTTCTTCTAATCCATTTTTAGTATATGCTAAATATATTATTAAATCAATAAACATGTGCCATATGGATTTCAAACAGGGCTGGATGGAATTTCTACTTTTCTTATTTTTCCTTCTTTAACCAATTTGAAGATTACATATATTATTTGGTTTTATATTTTAATATATACACAACCTTCAGTAACTTTTCTAATGAGCTCAGAGTTGATGTAAGAAAATATAAAACAGATGCATACATTTATGTTTTAGAGTCAAATCATATGTTTGAGTGGCCTTGACATTTTCAATGTTTTTAAGAGTCTTTCTTTTAAAAGGGGAGAAAAAACTTGGAAATAATGTAGAAAACTCTCATAATAAATAATTATTTTTAATATAAATGAAAAATTGGTTGCTTCAATCTAAATGAAACTTGTTTTAATATCATTTCATAACAACTCAGTAATTTATTGCTTAAACAGTATATATTTTTCTGGGTTTAGGAAAAAGAGTACATGAGTTACTGTTAGTTCAGTATGCTGGAAATATGTGATCTGCTTCACAAAAAGATAGAAAAGATCACATTTAAATTGAAAAATTATTTTAATGAATTATTCAAATTTTGATTGATTTCTAAACTTGCCTGTAAATCATGCTGTATTTCTTTTCTTTCACAAGCCCTTTAAATGGTATATGTTATTTAAATTATGTATCATTTATCAAGCATCAGTTAGAATATCAAAAAAATATATATTGTTGAGGTCTTCCTGCATCATTCCCATACAGAGTGATCAAATAATTAAACTTAATTATTTTCTAATCTTTGCTAAGTGTGAGGAATTCCTTCTTTTTAAAAAAATTATTTAGTCCAGAAATTTTCATAACATTTTATCTTCCTGTAGTAGTTAAAAATTTACATAAAATATTTTTCCTTCTTTTCCTGCATTTTTTCTCCCATACCCAGAACTATGAAAAAAAATTACATTGTTGTTTTTATTTACTATTATATTACAAAAGGGAAGTCCTTGTCAAGAAAACATCCAATTTAACATAATTTTGTCTCTTGTAAGTCTTAACTATTTTGTTTTATCAGTTTAGTTCATGAATACTCATGCATATTTACATATGCAAAGAACAGAACAGAGATCAATATGTTTCAATAAAGCAGTAACTGCTTAGAAAATTGTTAAGTAACTTAGAGGTATATATGATATTGATACTGATTATTTGGTTAATGAAGAATTTTTAGTGTTAAGATTATTAATATTTTTAATATACTTTTTCTTAACAAATATTCCCAACAAGGTAGAAAATGTTATTTTGGTTTTCCCTACATTAAAAACAAAATAATAATGTGTTCCAATAAAAGGCACCCATATTTCTTGGAGAAATGGCTGAATCCATATTTAGGTAAGGCAAGGTAGAAGATGTGCATGTAATATGTTGTTCCAGAAAGCAAGGGAGTATTCAAATTCTAATGTGAATGTATGAAAAGGGCAAGAATCTGGTTCAAAGGTGTTTATATGGGACAAATTTAGGACAGACTGTATTTAAGAAAAAAAAAAACACAGAAAGAAAGAAATAAGAAAATGATTGATGTTAATGGGTTTTAAAAATTTAAATAACAAAAGTTTCCATGGATTCATAATGATATTTTAACAAAGAAGGGAGGAGGATAAAGAGAAAGCTCTTGGTAACAGAGCAAAGCTAACATGCGAGAAAGAATAATAGAAGATGCCTTGTCCCATCAGTGTAATCATCATCAGTGGAGCTAAGATTAGATAAAAAACTATTAAAGAATAGGATATTTATAAGATATTTACAATATCTCAAAGTATTACCTTACAAATTACTTGTTGATTGCAAAGAGAAAAAATTCCTTTATATTGGAGAAATCTGAGGAACATCTTATCCAAGTGATTCAACTTAACAAACAGATATTGGGACACACTGACTTTTTATAGCCACCTACATATGTTATGTACAGAAATATCCGCAATAAAGTTCAATGTATTTGTAATCATGAGGACAGATCACACATATCCAGATTGTGTGATATTCCATATGAGAGACTGAATATTTAAATGGTCAAAATCTAGATCATGTATAAAAATAGAATTTTGACCCACAATCTAGAACAATATGCACAGGAAGCCAACCCATTATCTATAATAACCAGTCCAGGAAGTCAACCTACCTTCTCTCTACAAGTCTTGTAGTATATCAGAACATTTCTTTAGCAACCAATCTGGGAAGTCAAGCAATAACCCCTGTAAAAATTGGCCCCATATGGCCAGGACTTGATTAATAACTGACAGCTTCCCTAATTTTTGCTCCCACTTTTAACTCGGGGATAACAAGAGAAAGTCAAATATATACCTTTAATGAATCACACATGATACTTCCCTTCTAGTTAGTCCAGCTAACAGCTTCCCCCAGGTAATTGCCATCAATCAGGGCATATTTGAAGTTTTTTCTTTTTTCCACTATAATGCTTCCCCATTCATCTGCCTGCTTTTGAATGTGCCAAAACACAAATGATGGGGATTGACTCCCTTGTACAGCCAGCTCTGAGTAATAATGCTCATCCTCATTTGCGTGGTCTACTCTTTTCTACATATAAAGCATCTGGTGTGAAAAATTTTTTTAAGATTTTATTTATTTATTTGGCAGAGAGAGATCACAAGTAGGCAGAGAGGCAGGCAGAGAGAGGAGGAAGCAGGCTCCCCGCTGAGCAGAGAGCCCGACATGGGAGGCTTAACCCACTGAGCCACCCAGGCACCCTCTGGCGGGAACTCTTAAGAAATGTCAGTATCTTGGGGCGCTTGGGTGGCTCAGTGGGTTAAAGCCTCTGCCTTCGGCTCAGGTCATGATCCCAGGGTCTTGGGATCGAGCCCCATGTCCGGCTCTCTGCTCAGCGGGGAGCCTGCTTCCTCCTCTCTCTCTGCCTGCCTCTCCGCCTACTTGTGATCTCTGTCTGTCAAGTAAATAAATAAAATCTTTAAAACAATCACAACAACAAAAAAACAGGATGAAAAAATTGGATGATAAACTCATGATAGTATTTCATTATAAAAAAAAAAGTCAGTATCTTAAAGGAAGAATATGGGTTTTATTTTATAGTAGATATGTAGAGTATTCAGTAGTAAATTGTGTAGGTTACTTTTTACTATTTCAGCACATGTGTTATTGTGTGTGTAAACATTATGTGTGTGCTTCTGTATGTGCATTTCATTAGAACGAGATATATATGGCAAAAAATTAAAAATTAATGGATGAGCGACAGGTATATATATTCACTTCATAGGTTTTACATATTTTCAAATAAAGACATGTGAGGGAAGGAAAACATAATGCTGTGACATTATCTATAATCTATAATATTAACTATTAAGGGACTAAAGAAAATAAGAAATGCATGTTCATAAATGAGATTAAGTATTTTTATCCTTCCAGGCTCTTTCTTTGATTTTAGATGAGATGTGATCCTATGTTAACATAAGTCAAGCCATTAGATTTTAATAAAAATTGCTATTATGTATGCATAGTAAATTATCCACACACTACCAGAAGGTCGAGGGATCAATTTCACACACAGAAAAAAAATGAGAATTAAGTGTGTTTATTTACTTGCATTCAGATTGCAGTTTAAGTGTCAAAATTCTATTTTATAATTCTTGCATATTTTAATTTGGAAATAAATTTCAAGTCAGATACATTCTCTTTAGGTATTGCTCACACTATTTAATATTATATAATTGAAATGTGAAGGAAAACAGTGGAATTCATATCCTAATCAAATAAAAAAGTCATTTAGAAACCTACTCTGTAGTTCTTAATCTCTTAGGGGAAAAGGATCATAAATATTTTCTCTGAAAAGTTAAAAATCATGTTAAGGGGATAAGAAAACTGATGCATGATGAGGTAATGAGACAATAAAACAGTTAAATGAAAGATTAGTTATTTGTAAATTGTGCAATAAAAGGTATTTGTCTTTATGTTGTTTTTTATTACCTTGAAAATTAAAAGAACCAGCAGGATATGGAGAACAAGCTAAGATTGGAATCAGATTGTTTAAAAGAACTGAAGGGTTGTAATTGACAGAAAATTTAATAAGTATATTCAGCTAAAAATAATGTTTCTGAAGAAATGTTTGAAGTAGTTCAAGGGTCCAAGGTATGATAAAGAGGGCAAAATAGTATATAAAATGTTTATTATTTCTTTGTGATGATGAATTAAAATATGTTGAGTGACCACTGAAAATTTAGTTCTCTTAAATATTTGTTTCATAATATTTGAACTTTGTTTAGTGAAATCTCTTTTTGGAGTAGAGTTTGAACAATAATAACTTAGGTAAATGTTATTTCAAAGGTTTAACAGATTTTAAATATCTTAAGTTTTCTCAAATTATATACTGTGCTTTTTTACTTCATATATTACACGGTCTGATTTCTTGAGGTAATTTCTAATGCACATATGGCAATGTACTCAGGAGAACATTTTACTCTTTTTCCCTCTTTGTAGACAGAACACATATTCTAGAACCTGGCAGTATTTTTAACAGAAAAACTCTGGAATTTTTTTTTTCTTTTTCCTGTAAACTAAACTGTTGCTAGTTATGTATTAGTTTTAGTTGCCTTGCAATCCAACTATTTAATATACTTTTTTATATTATAATCTTGCTCTAGAAATATTAATTCAACATATAGTGAGACTATTACATAGAAAGGAGTATCACAAATCTTTAAAGCCTGAAACAATGAGAAACAATATTGTGGAAAGTCACAGAAATAATTAGTGTGGAAAATAGAAGTAAAAGAAAAGACTAATGTGGCTCCTGGGTGGCTCAGTGGGTTAAGCCTCTGCCTTCCACTCAGGTCATAATCTCAGGGTCCTGGAATCCAACCCCTCACTGGGCTTTCTTCTCAGTGGGGAGCCTGCTTCCCCCTCTCTCTCTCTGCCTGCCTTTCTGTCTACTTGTGATCTCTCTCTGTCAAATAAATAAATTAAATATTTTAAAAAAAGACTAAGCTAATGTTTGGGTTATGGAAATCAAAAGACTAAGAAAAGCCTTAAATTTTGTATTTTGATATATTAATTATTATTTTTCACAAGATGGTGAAGTCAATAAAAAAAATTGGAACCATTTATTAGGAACCGATGCCAAGTCTGCACAATGTGGGGTTATTAATAGAATTTGAGAGTGAGACAGAGATGGGTTTAGAGTTTAGCCCTAAGAACTGCAAGTCCTCAAAAATGTTATCCACATTCCTGAGCTCCATTTGCCTTTCCATAAAATGGGGTTATGAGTATGAAATGCCATAATGTATGTAAATCATTAATATCATGTCCAATTTCTCAGAAAACACATTATTTTCAAATATTAATGGTGGCCATTAGTATTATAGTCAAACTCTAAATATCATTTATTATCCCACAGTATTGTTCAAAGAACTTCACATATGTCAACTCATTTACTCTTTAAAATATAACTTATCAGGTCAATACTGTAATTATCTCGTTTTGACATACCAAAAAACCCAGAAAACAACAACAACAAAAACTGAGAATCAGAGTTGCTGAGTAATTTATTCAAGAGATTAAGTGCTGAAGCCAAAACATGTACACTTTGGTCTGGTTTAAGTATCAATCATGCTCTTAAGCACAATGCTATAATGCCCGTTTGTCTAACCCATTAGCCAATGTAACCTACAACAAGGAGGTGATTGCACCCCTGGGGTAAATATTACCTGGAAACACTGACCACCACAGGGTATGTGCTGGTTAGGTGTGCTGACAGTAGCTATGCTCAGAGTGTAGCTGAGCTGGAGTGTACCAGGCACAGTGCTGGCTCAGAAAGCTTGCTGATAAGAGTGGGGGCTGATGAGCTTTAGATAAGGAGTAACATTCCTAAGGTGAAAGTGACAGAAAGGGCTCCCAGAATCTCCCCATTAGGGGTTAAACTAAATGAAAGCATATGGTACTATTGAAATAAACAGGATTCTTGTGAAAATTGTGAAAAAAGTTATGAAATGGAAACTCGGCTGATATCATAGTACAAAATTATGTTTAAGTTGAAGAAAGAAATAACTAAACGACTGAATCGTATGAATATCAAGGAGGAGTTTTGAGTGTTTATCTCACTGGAGCTTCTGAAAATTCTTCATTTTCATTTCCATTCCTTCCATTCATTTCTCCCTTTCCTCCTCTTCTCCATTCCCTTCTCATTCTTTATTTCCAGTTTTTCTTCTTCTCTCTTTCTCTCTCCCTGTTTTCAAGTTTATTCATTTTTTTAAAATAAATACTCATTAAGTACCTTTTCTGTGAATATTTTTGTTTTCTTTCTGGGTCAATAGCAATCTTATGAGTTAGCTTAACACTGGGATTGGATATGTGAGTTTCAAATCATAAAGTTAGCTTATTCAGTCTCATAAACTACCTCTTCATTTACATTGATAATGAAAATATTGATTTAATTATTAAGTTAAATTTGAAACAAATATATGAATTATTTGTTGCAATAAATAAACCTACACTCTAAGGCCTAAAGGATATTACAGTCATTTACCAAAAATAAAGGATGTGTGCATGAGTGTGTGTGTGTGTGGTTGTGTTTAATGAGAGTGCATGGACCCAATGCCAATTGTATTACAAGTCAATTCTTCCCAACAACTGAGACTTGGGCTTCCTAGGATTTTGAACTTATTTCTGCCATTTGGAATAAATTTATCAATTTGAACTCACATTTTCTTGTTAAGCTTATTTCCTCCCCCTAACTCCCCACTAATGTATGAATCATTATTAGTATTCTCAATTTTTCCATGTTGTAGGAGTGTTTATTTATTTTTTTAATATTTTTTATTTATTTGACAGACAGAGATCACAAATAGGCAGAGAGGCAGACAGAGAAGGGGGGGGAAGCAGGCTCTCTGCTCAGCAGAGAGCCCGACGCGGGGCTCGATCCCAGGACCCCGGGACCATGACCCGAGCCGAAGGCAGAGGCTTCAACCCACTGAGCCACCCAGGCGCCCCTGTAGGAGTGTTTAATGATTTTTTTCTTATACTTGCTGAGATTTAAGCACTAACATATGAATACCATATGCTTCTCCTCATCTTCCTCCAGGGTAAAAATTTGAATGTTTATGCTGGTACATACAAACTTTTCTCATTGTTGCCAAACACATCATAGATATTAGAATTGTGTGCATCTTGTGTTCCAGTGAATTGAATTAGTTTATCAGATGAATGGTTACTTATTCATTTATTTTGTGAGGGAAAGCTAAAAGGCTTAGGTGACTGCAGACTGAAGGTGAATTTTAAAGGATGTATGACTTAAGCCTTGTAATATTATAGAAAATATACTCTGTGTATAAATGTGGCTGCTTTTTTTGTGTGATAAATATTAACATATTTTTTGTCCTCTCAGTAGCTCACTCTCTATCAAAGTGTTTAGGCTATTTCATAATTATTGGGGAATCAATGTTTTCAGCATTAAGTGAGTAAGAGTCACAGATAACCTTCCAAGGATTTCCATCCCCGGGGTGACAAAGAAGCTGGAGAAGATGCCCATGACTTTAGGACTGATGTAAAAATAGCATCAGAAGCAATAGAATCTGAATAAAGTTGGCAGATAGGGAAGGGGAATGTTTCAATGACAACTGGAATGGATGCCTGACTGAAGACTAGAAGGGATGAAGAAAATCTCAGGATTCTCATTTTGGGAGATTATTTCAAAGGTTAAATGATCAGAACAGCATCTGGGCACTGAGTAAGAACCCCAGATGGAGTGACTTAAAGTCTTCAACCCCAGCAATATGGGCACTCAAAATAGAAAATAAATAGAATATTTAGGAAAAATATACCATTTCTTTTACACACTTGAGTTTGGGTTAGCACTCATAACTACAAATAAATGTCCAAAGAAAAATATCAATAGGCCCATAAAGACTGTATATTTATTTTCATCTTTTAACCATGCTTCCAATTTGACATATTGAGTTACTACTCTCTAAAAAAAAGTACTATTTGCATTATTTAATAGTATCTATAGTTGTCGTCAAATGACTGGACTTCTTTTTCATTTAGGTACTAAATCATTTCTCTAAGTATTTTGATTCTCTTGAAATGTAAGTTATTTAAGTAGTGATATTTACTGTGAAAATTGTATTCACTGGGGTAACAAACTGACTCATAGTTTAATCTTGGTTTCACTTTGTAATCCCTATGATCCTGTTAATCTGCCTCTTCTGGCCTGTTTCCACCTACCTAATATGAGAATAAATACAACACCTCATAGCTACTTTTTTAGTTTTATTGTAAAACTAACAGTAATGGCAATAGTGATATTAAACAGAGTTGTATACCAATAACAGTAGAAGTAGCAAAGTATCAAAAACAAAACAAAACAAAACAAAACAAAACAAAGCATCTACATTGTTTCAGGAGGCATTGTGCTAAGCACTTTCTCCAGGAATTGTATTGGGCATTTTCTATTGATTAGCTTATTTAATATTCACAACAACTCCTGAGGAGGGGAATATTTTACCCCATTATATAAATAAGGAAATTTTTGTTTAAAATATTAAGCTACTTCCTCATGCTACCGAGACAATGCATATTGGCTATAATTCCCATTCAGAGGTGGCTCTTTGCAGTCACCATATGATGTAAAGGGAAAATGTTAGGTAGAAACGTTAGCTCTTTCCCTGACATTTGTAGTTCTCAAATTTTGGGACATCAGAAATATCTGAAGGACTACTTGAAACATGGATTACTGCTTCCTTCCCCTGAGTTTCTGGTTAATTAGGACTCGAAGGGAGGCCCAAGAATTTGTATTTCTAACCAAATCCCAGGTGACAATAATGTTGCTAGTCCCAGGAAAACATTCTGAGAACCACTGTTTTAGATCAGATATGTGGAGAAACCCATAAAGGTTACAAAGTGGTCTTAGTGCAGGAAGTGTATGTCTACATATGTTACTCTCTAATTGGAGGGTACGACTCATGAAATATTTCATCTTATCTGAAATTTCATCATTAGAAAAACATTATTTTCCACCATTATATTTTCTCTTGTTAAGTTGAATTAATATTTTGGAAGAGGTAGTGTCTATTCATCCAGTTATGACCATTTTGGTGGACACAAAGATGATTATAAATGTCAAATATGATTACAATACAAAGAAGATTAATGGATGGTCCCTGGTTTTAAGTGCGCTATTATCTATAGAACAAAACTAAACCTACGAGCAAATAATTCAACAAAGCATAAAGATCTTATGCAATTGGTAAAAAGTTCATTTATGGCACCAAAGTGGATGATAACAATTCAACTCAAGTTGGAGTATGCGATTGGGGGAGTTGAAAAGGTGAAAAGTAGAAAACGTTGGATAGATGAGTTGATGTTTTATTTAAGAAGTGTTGAAATCCAAAGAAGGTTTCCAGTAGTCAGGGCACAGGGCTTGGTTGGTGAAGCCTGGGCTACGGGAAGAGTAGATCTGAAAAACGAGGCTGGTACCAGGTTAAGTAGACTGTTATGTCTCCAATAAAGAATTTGGACTTCATGACAAACACAGTAGTGAATTTCCACATGTGTTTTGAGTGGCTGTGAAATATCTGCTTGTTAGTAAGATTAATTGTGTTAATGAAATGATCCTGAGAGTAGAAGAGTTCCTCAAATAGAGGTGGTAGTGTGTATATATAGAGAGAATGAATTTGATAGTCAAAAAATTAGATTAATATGACTTTGTTGTTATTTGCATGTAGTTGGTATCACTAGAGACTAAATGATCAGAATCAGGCTCTGGCTAAGAAATTATATAGATCAGTGATTCCCAGACTTTGGCATATTAGAATATCTGGAACAACTTTGAAGAATCCTGATATACAACCCACACCGCTTACAATTAATTCAGAAGCTGTGGTAGCAGCAGGACTTTCCAGCTGAGTTCAAGTGCAGACCAGTTGGGCATCCGTAATTATTATAGATAACAGTGCCATTTTTAATAGACATGTAATGTGGATAAGAATATGTCAACAAGAATGTAAAGAGTAACAGGATATGAAAATATAATAAAAGGCCTAACAATAGAATAAATGGCCATGGAGGTGATAAGAGGATGTGGGAGGCAGAGTAGAGGTGGAGTTACTAAACCTCACACTGAATGAGACATGCCTGAGTTTCTGAAACTAAGGGAAAGGAGGTAACACATGACTTAGAAATAAATAAATAAATAGACTCACATCCCTCTGGTAAGGAGTGACTATGCCATCCCCCGTGACAAAGGGGTAGGAGGAAATTGGGGTACAGAGCTTGGCAAAATCACTTTCAGCTATGGAACTGGATAGCAGGGAATGTTTAGTGGTGGGGCCCTGGTAAAGATCAAGGACATCTCAGCGGGAGACATCCTTTAGAAGAAGAGAAAAGATCATAGAAAAGTGACTGATACTGCTTCCCTGAACATGAACATTTTTCTTACTTCTGGAAACATCTTTTTAAGCACTACATTAAAACTAGAGTCTGTAAAAGAGCTCTCATATGCTCATATGTCTTGTTTTTTTGGGTCAAGTAGTGTGATCCAGAATAAGTACCTGACCCTCATGGACCAATTAAAGCCCTTCCCCAAGACTTCTATAATTGAAATAATAATAAGCACAAGCCATTCCTTCTCTAGTGTGAGGAGCTAGCTAGCAAGTGTGAGACTTGGACTCAGAGACCACTTTCTTCACCGTGGAGAACTGATGGTCTGAAGTCAGAGCAGAAGAAAGGTGACAAGGAAATAAAAACAGAAAAGAGAATAACAGTAGGAGGGGAGTTCCTAAGGTACTCCAGCTCATGCTGACTTCCTGTGCTGTGGTTGTTCAGTCTCTCCTATAATTTGGAAGTACACAGTATCCCAGTGTCTTTGAGATATTATTCCTTTTCTTGCTGATTTTTTAAAAAAAAGATAGCTACCTAACAAAAAATGCGTGAACCCTGGGGTGCCTGGGTGGCTCAGTCAGTTGAGCATCTGACTCTTGATCTTACCTCAGGTATTGATCTCAGGGTCATGAGTTCAAACCCCACAAGTGGCTCCACACTGGGCATGGAGCCTACTTAAAAAAAAAAAAAAAAAAAAAAGAAAAGAAAAGTAAGAAACTTATAAACTTTCTATGTGAAAAGTACATTTCCTGATCCCCCTGCAATAAGTTGGGCCCATGCCCAGTAGAATGTGTTTGGAAATATTGTGTGTTATTTTCAGTCTAAATGAATTAGGAAGCATGAATGCCTTTTCCATTCTCTCTTTTTCTTTAAGCCTGGATAAAGACTGATCTGAGATCTTAGGAAAATGCAGAAGAAAACAGCCTAAATCCTGAATTTCTAAGTGTAAGAAAAAAACAGTTCTATGAAAGCAACACACAGTAGATTTTTATGTTATAAAAAACTAGTTCTGATCATGTTAAGTTACCAAAACTGTAGACTTTCTTTGTTGTAGCAGTTAGTGTTACTCTAACATCCTAAATAATGAACTAGGAAAATCTTATTTGGACTTATATACATTATAACAAAGAATGCAAGTGTGGTAGTCATTATCTTATTCACTAAATATTAGCAGTCTTTAGGAAACATCATACGTTGGTCCTCTTGAGAGACCATATGACAAGATCTTGCCAAGAGTTGTCAGCAGAACTAAAGTATATTATATCCCTGTAAGAGCTTTAATTTGCAGTGTAAGACATAATTGAGCTTTTTAATTCTTCCTAGTCCTCCCTTCCTTTGGTGACTCTAATTACATTATGTATTTGATCTCAAGAAGTAAGTTGTCAGCCATCTCTCTCTCTTTCTCTCTCTCTCTTTTTTTTTTTTTTTTGTAAGTAGATGCCAGATTCCAGGTGCCCCAGCCATCTCTGATTTTATATTACTATTATTTTCTATTTCAATGTTTTGTTTCAGAGAGTTTCTTTTGCTATGTCTTCAAATTTACTCATCTTCTGCAATGTCCAATTGGGTGAAAATCCCATCCAGTGGATCTTTTATTTTGAACATTATAGTTTTCAGCACTTACAGCTTGATTTGTGCCTTTTTAAAAAAATTTTCATGTCTCCCTAAATATGTTCATTCTTTCTTCGAGTTGCTTAAATACCTGAAATTCAATGTCTTTATCTAGTAATTAAGTAGATACATTAATTCTATGTAAATTTTAAATCAGAGATTGTTCTTTTCATTATGGATAGAATTTTTCTACCTCTTTGTGTTGGATGCCAGGCACTATGAAGTTCATTTTCCTGAATGCAGCTGTGTGTGTGTGTGTGTGTGTGCGTGTGCACGCTCCTATAGATAATATTGTACTTCGTTCTAATGTGCATCAAAATTACTTGGAATCAGTCTGATCCTTTAGGGATTTGCTTTTAAATTTTGTTAACTAGGCCAGAGCAAAATTATTCTCAAGATTGAACCCAGTGCCTCATGAATGAGGATGATTTCCAATCTGGCAAGTGAGAATGACCCCTCTTCTCAGCCAGGTCTCAGTTACCATTTCCTATGATCACTTCAGGTTTTTCTTCCCAAGCCTCCTGTACTTTTTGTTACATGTCTGCTAAAAACTCAAAGGCCACCATCTGCAGTCTTCTGAAGTTGTACATCTCTGTAGTCATCTCCTCTCTGGTATTCTGCTTTGTCAATTCCAGCTGCTTCTGCCTCCCTGTACTCCCAGTTCCATCTTTTCCACTCAGGGAATTCACTAAGTGCGATCCCCCACTTGGTGCAGTGATGTAGAAAGTCTCTGAGCCTGAACCAGTTACATAATTTGCATGCCCAGTGAAAATGGAAAATGCAAAAGCCCTTGTTCAAACATTATTAAGAATTGCAAGGCAGTGACAGCAGGCATCACACCAAATGTTCAACTCTGTGCAACTGCACAGTTTTTGTGGCCCCAGGAACCCTGTATGCTCAAGGCAAGAATTTAGGACAATTGTAGTTTCCTGTCTCATGGATTGCTATCCTTCATTACTCAATGTCCAATGTTAAAAACAAAACAAAACAATTGTTTTTATATTTTGTTCTGATTTTTAGGTGTCTCAGATGAGACCAATCCTTTCTTTGTTACTCTTTCTTGGCCAGAAGTGAGCTTCCCTTACTAATCAGCTGACAGGGAACGTCTCAATTACATAGGGGTCTTTCCTATTGAGATGACTTCAGTATATCAACTATTTTTCTTGGATTTTCTCAATTCGGTTTATCAACTAATGCTAGATGCTAAATGATATAATTTTATTTAGTACTCCTTTAAAATCTGATACCTGTATGCTTTGAAGATATTGTATTGTTTACAAATTGAATGTTCAAGACGTCAGTGGAAGTAGTAGCTGCAGATGTGGTGGAAATAGCATGAGAACTAACATTGAGAAATGGAGCCTGAAGATGGGACTGGATTGCTGCCATCTCATGATAAAGCTTGAATGGATGAGGAGTTGTTCCTTATGGATGAGCAAGGAAAGTGGATTCTTGAAATGGATTCTACTCCTGGTAAAGATGATCTGACGATTATTGACATGACAACAAAGGATTTACAATATTACAAAACTTAGTCAAAAAGCAGTGGCAGGGTTTGAAAAGATTGACTGCAATTTTGAGAGAAGTTCTACTGTGGATAAATTGTTATTAAACACAACATCATGTGCTACAGAGAGATTCTTTGTGAAAGGAAGAGTCAATTGATGCAGCAAACTCTACATTGTCACCTTGTTTCAGAAATTGCCACAGCCACCCCATCCTTCGGTAACCACCACTCTGATCAGTGAGTAGTCATCAGCGCTGAGGCAAGGGTTGCTCGAAAGCTTGCCAAACACTCAGATAATGGGTAATATTTTTAAATTCAGATAAGTGCATTGCTTTTTTTAAAAAAATATTTTTATTTATTTATTTGACAGAGAGACACACAGCGAGAGAGGGAATACAAGCAGGGGGAGTGGGAGAGGGAGAAGCAGGCTTCCGGTGGAGCAGGGAACCTGATGCAGGGCTCAATCCCAGGACCCTGGGATCATGACCTGAGCTGAAAGCAGATGCCTAACAACTGAGCCACCCAGGTGCTCCATGTGCTTTGCTTTTTAAGACAAAATGCTATTGCGTACTTAATAGTATAGGGTAAACATAACTTCTATATGCACTGGAAAACCAAAAAGTTCATTTCACTTGCTTTATTGTGGTAGTATGGAACCAAATATCTCTAAGATATTCATGTGGCTGAATTATTATTTCTGGCACACCTACCAGAATTGTTTATTAATTGGATTTGTGTTTAGTTGTGATATATTTTGATATTACTTTTTTAAAAGATTATATTTATTCTACAGAGAGAGACACAGTTAGAGAGGGAGCACAAGCAGGGGGAGTGGGAGAGGGAGAAGCAGATTTCCAACTTAGACGAGAACCCAATACATGGCTTGATCCCAGGACCCCAGGATCACGACCCAAGTTGAAGGCAGATCCTTAATGACTGAGCTACCCAGGTACCCCATATTTCTAGATTTCTTGATGAATCATAGTATTCAGTGCTGTGCAAGTACCTAGAAAAAAATAGACTTTCTCTTCATATGAACAGATATCGTCTGGTCTTGGATACTACCTCTAATGCTAAACACACAAATTGCAAATTTCATTTTTTGCAGGAACTTGATTGGTGACACAAGGAAGTATTAGGGCTTAGTAACAGATATTAGTTGTAGAAGAGTCTCTGGGCAGTTGAGGGATGGGAGTGCAGGAAATGTATAAACCACCATTCTTCTTCTTCTTCTTTTTTTTTTTTTTGGAAAGAAGCTAGCTGTTCATGTGAGAAATAGCAATAAAAACATTGTACAGGCCCCAAATATATGATATCCATTTTTTTTCTGTTGATGGTTTCTATTTCATGATCACTACCTTAAAGCATTGTTATTTGAGATTATTATTAATATATTTTATCAAGGAGAGTTTGTTAAAAAATAATGACATAAAAATATACAATAGCCTATGAGAATAAACTAGAATGACTCTAGTAGAAGCTGTAAAGCTGTGGAATGAGACGAGTACTCAGAGCTAACCCTACCTCTACCAGAGTTTTGACAGCCACCAGCTAGGGGTACATCACATTGCTTTCTAAGAAACTAAATGAATCTATCTTTGTAGTCGATGAATGACTCATTTTTTCTTTGTTTGTTTGTTTGTTTTAGCCAAAGATGGTAAAAGCAGTAAAATTAAAATTATTCTTTCTGATATGGTAACCACTAACCATGTGTGGTTATTAGGTCTCTGAAATGTGGCTAGTACGAAATACAATCAGCGTACCATATATTACAGACATATTAAAAAGAAAAGTTATGACATTAATAATAGTAATTTCAAATATCAATTACATGTTGAAATAATGCCATCTGCACATATCAGACTAAGTGAAATATAGTATTGGTATTAATTTAACCCTTTTTTACTTTACCTTTTTACTGTAGATACTAAAAAATTATCCATTTATTTATTTTTAAAGATTTATTTATTTATTTTGAGAGAGAGAGAGAGAGAAAGAGCGAGAGAGAAGGGGAGGGGTAGAGGGAGAGGAATAGAATGTCAAGCAGACTCCGCACTAGAGCCTGATACAGGGCTCAATCTCATGACCCTGATGTCATGACCTGAGCTGAAATGGAGCGTTGGATACTCAACTGACTAAGCCACCCAAGTGCCCCCCAAATTTTAAAGTAAATATGTTTTCACACTTTATTTTAGTGGTCAATGCTAATTGCAAAGCTCTTGGGCATTAAAAAGCATCAAAGAATAACAATGCATAGAGTATAGTGACACTTAGTTGTTTGCAAATTCTCCATTTTGTAAAGATTGAACCAAAATTTTCTTTAGAAAGGGAAAAGCTTTAAAGTTATTACTACTATTTATCCTTTCAAAATTTTTATAAATTAACAATACAAAAGATAGATATTTTTCTTATCTCTTCTTTTCAGTAGCTTTGTTATTTTTAATAAAGTCTTATTTTTCCATATGTGTGTCATTTCAAATATTTTTTCCTTATCTAATATTTATCTTCATAATAACCCTGCATGATAAGACAGAAATTATCTCTATTTTATTTTTATATTTTTCTTTTCTACTTTGTCTATGTATAGGGAACAGAGAAGCTTAGAGAAACTAAACTCCTAGGTTAGTCATCCATTCAACATTTACAGTTAAGACATCACTTCTTATTTTCACAAAATTGATACACTTTTGAAAAATTTGCTGTCCTCAATATCATTCTCTTAGAGTCCTACATGCTACTTCTCCATCTACATGAAGTTGCTATACTTCTCAAGCTCTCATTTCACTTTGGATGTTGCTTCTGTTCCCCATTGGAGACAATGGCATTGCCAAGGAACTTCTTAGAAACTCTGAAGATAAGAATTCCAGCCCACGATAGGCTGGGAAGGGAGACAATATTACGAAGTCCAGAATTTCTCTTTCCTTACTTAATGCCTCACATCGCAAATAACTTGGTGACAGCTCTAAACCAGGGTCTGCTTCATGGGAATAATATGAAGTTCCAACTGTGCATAGTCACCAACTGAACCATCGAAGGTGTGCTTACAACTGCCTGCTGATAGTGAGATGGCAGTGGTGTGAGCAAACACTTGTCCTGATCTAGACGAGCTCATTTAAACTGTGGAGCAAAGGGAAGTTCCAGTTGGAACAAATAAGTTGCCCACTTTGGGCAATCAGTATTGCAGAATATGGGAAAGACACCATTAAAATCCATCCTGTGTTTCTTTCTCTTGTATTTGTAATTTCATGTCTATGCCTCCATGAGATAATTACTTTGAAAACCTCTGTATTTGTTTTCTAATAATGTTATCACAAAATTACCACAGACTTGGTGACTTAAACAACACACATTTTTTATCTAACATTTCTCTATGTTAACTGTCATTAGGTGTTGGCACATGCTACATTATACTTCATAGGCTTTGAAGAGAACCTTCTCCTTTTATTCTACTGCTTCTAGAGGCAACCCACATTCCTTGGCTCATGGTTAACTTAGTTCATCTTCAAAGACAGTGGTTTTGCATTTGTCCAACCTTTCTCCCCTAGTTGCATCTCCCCTAGTTGCATCTGTGGTTCTGACCACAAATAGAAAGGTTCTCTCCTTTTTTTTTTTTTAATCACTCATGTGATTATATTGGGCCTAGGCTAATCCACACATCTCAAAAGCTTTAACTTGATCACATTTGTAATATCCCTTTTATCATAAAGGGTAACATATTAACTGATTGTAGTGATTAGAATATGGACACCTTTCTTCTTCTTTTTATTTTTATTTTTTGAGAGGTGCATTATTCTAACTACCACAACTTTTGTTGCTCTGAGTCTTTCCACAGGACATACATCCATTAAAAGCAATAATTATTTTCCTTTCACATAGGTATTCTGCCAAAGAACACATTGCAATGGCATAAAAAATATCCCTTCCGATATAATAACCAAAAACTTTTTCAAAAGCAGTTTACCTCAATATTATATCTTTAAATCATCTACTCTTCCATCTAAACCAACCAAGACTTGGATTTATATATTAACTTGCCTATATAAGGAAAGTTGCTAAGTAGTAATATTTACTTTGCTTTATATGTTCTTTTTCTCTTTTAACCATAGCAGACTTTATAAATCTGATATTTTTACTTTGCTATCACTGAAAAAAGCATTTAAAAAAATTCTAAAAGATAAATCTTATTTAAGATTCAAGATCTTATTTAAGATTCAAAACAAATGAATTACATATCCTGTTGAATTGATACTTTTTAAAACTGAGTAAATATTAAGCCATCAGTAATTAAAATTTGTTCACTTTACTAGAGTTCTCCAGAGAAATGGAACCAACAAATTAGTAAGAAATACCTGTATCTTTATCTATCTATCATCAATAATCTATCTAAAGAAAGATTTGTGTTAAGCAATTGACTCACACAATTAAGGGGCTTATATTATGTGTCCAAAATGTGTAGCATTATCCAGCAGGCTAGAACTGGAAATAAGAATTGATGCTGCAGGGATGCCTGGGTGGCTCAGTTGGTTAAGCGTCTGCCTTCGGCTCAGGTCATGATCCCAGCATCCTGGGATCCAGTCCCACATCGGGCTCCTTGCTTGCCGGGGAGCCTGCTTCTCCCTCTGCCTCTGCCTGCCACTCTGTCTGCCTGTGCTCGCTCTCTCTCTGACAAATAAATAAATTTAAAAAAATAAAAAAAAAAAAGAGGAGAAGGGAGTTGAGGGAAATTGTGGGGGGAGATGAACCATGAGAGACTATGGACTCTGAAAAATAACCTGAGGGTTTTGAAGGGGCGGGGGGTGGGAGGATGGGGGAGCCTGGTGGTGGGTATTATGGAGGGCACGCATTGCATGGAGCACTGGGTGTGGTGTAAAACTGTGAATTCTGTTACGCTGAAAATAAATAAAAAAATATTAAACAAAACAAAACAAAGAATTGATGCTGCAGTTCTGAGTTTAAAATCCATTGATGAATCCGCAGGCTGGGAACTCAGTAGGGCTTGTATGTTGAAGTCTTGAGGAAGAGTTTCTTCTTCAGGAAACTTGCCTTTTTCTCTTTTTTATGGTCTTCAACCATTGGATGAGGTGTACTCTATTTGTGAACAGTAATCTGCTTTACGTTAAGTCAATGAGTGTAAATGTTAATAACATGCACAACTACATTTACAGTAAAGTCTAGATCAGTGTATGGCTATACAACTGGGCACTAACCAAACTGACAGATAAAGTTAACCATTGTCACAATAGTGTTAATTATTGTGAAATAAAAGCTTCATCTGAAGGACTCATTATTTTTATGAAGGCATTTACATTAAATATTTTCTTACAGCTTTGGATTTAGTAGATCTCTATTGAGTGCCTACTACATAGATATTTATAATATAATGTTTTAAGGGTGTCTGGATGGCCATTTGGAAGAGCATGCAACTTTTTTTTTTTTAAGAGAGAGAGAGAGAGAGAGAGAGAGAGAGAACATCTTAAGGACTGAAATCATGACCTGAGCCAAAATCATGAGTCGGACTCTTCACTGAACTGAATATTCCAGAAGATCATGAGACTCTTGATCTCAGGGTAGTGAGTTTAAGCCTCATTTTGTGTATGGAGATTGTCTAAATAAATAAAACTTTTTAAAAAAAATAATATTTTGTATATAAGTATGTAGATATCTACTAAGCACTGACACACAAGGCATAAGCACATAAAGATGAATGAGATAGATACTGATTCTGAATTCAAGAAAATTGTTGTCCAGTGAAAAAGATAAATATATGTACAATCATCACAGCACAACATTCTTGGCACTAAAAGAAGAAAGACGTCAGTAGCATGATTGCAGTGAGAAAGGAGTATTCATCGATACAGCTTAAAGAGTCATGCTTGTAGGAACTAAAGAAACTGGCTAGTGGACAAAGTAAGAAAGGGCATTACTGGCAGATCACTGACCAAATGGCATGAATTTCTGTTGCTGTCCTGAGAGCTGAACATGCCAATATATCTTAAATGATGGCTAATGTTAGGAGGGTAAGTGGAGTCATACTGTGAACGGCCTTGAATGTCAGACCACATTTCATATTGCAGGAACTAGGGTACCATTAAAAGAGTAGTTGTTAAAAAAAAAAAAAAAGTAGTAGTTGTTAATTGAGAGAACATATCAGATTTGTATTTAGAGTCCTTAAAAAGGCTACTTCCATTTGCGGAAAGGCGCTAGCTACTTGCACCCTCCCCAGTGTTTCTAAAGAAAGACCACGTGGAGGTTTTCATTCAGTCATCCGAATTTTAAAGGGCTGTGCATCAGCTTTAATTATTATCATGACTTACTAATAACATGAACAGATGATTCTGATTTACAATGCTGCTTGAGAACCATAGCAATTAAAGATGGTAAATGAGGTGAGAAGAACACCTCCTTTCCTTTGTCTATGTTGGTGTTTATACTAATGGATCTAGGCCACAAACTACAGAAATAAAATAATTCCTTGTTAAATATCTCTTTATATTTAAAGATGAAAGTTCGTTTTTTTTTTAAATCATGGCTGAAAAAATAAACAAAAAATAAATAAAATCATGGCTGATTTCATAATATTTAGATATACTGAAGAGTTCTATTAAGCATCAGGTATATTAATATATGGCTGTATTAATTTCTATGCTGTATAATAAATTGTCACAAATTAACATAAAGCAAACTTTATATCATGTTAAAATAATAAAGATTTAGTGTTTCAGTTTCTTTTTTTAATATTTATTTATTTCTTTGACACAGAGCAGGAAGAGAGCAAATACAAGCATTGGGAACAGAGGAATAGAGGGAGAAACAGGTTCTGCAGTGAGCAGGAAGCCCTATGTGGGGCTCGATCCCAGGACCCTGAGATCACAACTGGAGCTGAAGGCAGATGCTTAATCGACTGAGCCACCCAGCCCCCAGTAGCTCAGTTAAATCCAGCTACAGAGGAACTGGATTCTCTGGGTCTTACCAGGTTAAACCCCAGATGCTGGCCATGTCTGCATTTTCATTAGAGGTTCTTCTAGGACAAGACATGTAATTTCTCTCAGGTCATTGGCAGAATTTATTTCCTGCATCTGTAGCATAGACATTCTTGGGTTTTAGCTGACTACCAGCTGTGGACTAGTCTCAGTTTTAGAGACTACTTATAATTTCTTGCCACATGGCCCTCTCTATAGACCCTTTCACAAATGGTAGCTTACTTTCTTTTTTATTTTTTTAAGATTTTATTTATTTGAGAGAGAGAGAGAGAGAGAGCATAAAATAGAGGGAGAAGAAGACTCCCCACTGAGCAGGGAGCCCAAAGCAGGACTCAATTCCAGGACCCCAGGATCATGACCTGAGCCAAAGGTAGATGCTTAACTGACTGAGCCACCCAGGTACCCAAAATCCAGAAAAGGAGAATCTTCCATTTAAGGCTGTTAAAAATACAAAAGAGATAGCATCTTTGGCATCTTATGTAATCTAATCAGAGGAATAACATTCCATTACCTTTGCCATATTCTACATGTTAGAAGCAACTCACAGGTCCCACCTGCACACAAGGAGAGGAGAATACACAAAAGTGTGAACATCAGGAAATGGGAATTATTAGGGATCACCCAGGATGGTCTTTCACAATATTATATACAAAAAAATCATGTTTAAATCTTTTGGAAGCCTCCAGAATCTTCCTGAGGCATTCTGGATCAACATGTAAAAATTATTTCCAGAATACACAAATAGATCAATGTGTTAAAAAATGCCTTAAACACTACATTCACCAAATTGCTACAAAAAGCATGAAAATGCAACTTTTTAGTACAAGAAAGATTAATAAAGATTAGAAATCTAGGAGGATTTTTAACAATAATCAATACAGATCACTATTATTTTTTCTGAGTATATTTAGGCTATTTTACATTAGATACTCTTCATAATATACATGTAAGTTAGATGCATAGCTTAAAATAGCAAAATACCATATATGTATATATATATATATATAACATATCTTTAAAAATACAAATATATATTCTTAATGCCTGAAAGTGCTGAAATGAATGTCTTATCCTATTGGTAATTAAGTGATTTTATGTTGAATCATTGGCAATCATAGATTTGCATTGAACATACGAAATTCAAAGTGAAGTATATAATGATTCCACACATGGCTACAGTGAGTTTAATAAATCAATCCCAAAGTCTCTGTAGGAGGGTAAGGGCTTCCACCTCTCCAAGTCCTTTTGGGGATGACTTAATTTCAGTAGAATGACCGCTTTCCATAGGCACACTAGGCAGCAAACAGTTCACCACGTGCTGTAGATCCTAAAGCACAATGTATCACATTACAATGAGAAAAGCTTCACCGCAGACGATAAATATTCTGTCAGGATTCAAAAGGGACTATAGTTATAACCAGAATTAGATGATTATGGGACTTTTGAGTATTTTGCATCTACGGAAATATTGTGTTGCTAAAATTAACAGTTATTGGAGAGGCAATATTCGCAGAAATATAACGGACATGTTAAAACTGTTCAGGTCTTCTCCTGGAAATGTATCTTTTATGTTATTTCTACAGTTATAATCTCTGGATCAAAATTTCAGTCTTGTGTCTCCACCCAAGTGGAGTGTAGTGTAAATGCTAATTTTGGACAGTGTTATAATCTTTATAAGAAGCATTAACCTGAATTATTTCTCTGCTTTTTTTTTTCTGATTTGTATTCAGTGGTCCTTTTTGTTCTACTTAGAGAATCCTATTAAATGAAAAATAACAGAAAAAATATATATGGTGTTTTGTGCATCATTTTGTCAGCAAACTTTTTTTTGTTATTTCTTTGTATTCTGGTGTTATTGTCCCTTTCAGGACCTAGCTATGCAAAATAAATGTTCCTGACTTATTTATATCATCTTGTGTTGATCAGCTTCTCCCATCCTGCCTCTCACTCTTCTGTGCCCATCCTCAAATATAACTAAGATAACCATGCAATGTTTTAAATTGTACAGTACACACTTGAATTGAACAGAATATTTCTAAAACCTGATTTATTGAGCTCTTATGTCAGTCTTTCAATGTTTTATACAGGAGAATTCATGTTTTCGATTCATAAACATGCACTTAAGTGAAAATATTATGTCTGGTTCCTGATTAAGTATTAAGCTTGAAATATTTTCCTTTAATAAGCAGGTTAGAACATGCATCTCTCCTGATAATATGTTTAATAGCAAACATTTAAATAATTGATTAACCAAGCATACAAGCAAATTGCTTTACACATTATTTCTTTTCCTTTGTGGAGAAAGTGCCTGAATTGGTCCTTGAAAATTGTCTGACTCTTATCATATACAGCATGGTTTCATATTATCCTAAATAAGACTTGATGTGAATTCTATTGACAATAATCTCCCAGTGCCACAGTGCCCATAGTAAAGATCATAACCTGCTGGTTCCTTCATTCTGTCATTTCTTAATGCACATAACATAAATGCAGTGTTACTGTGTGCCAGCCATATACACAGAGTATGAATCAGATATGTAACCTGAATGTAAAACAGATGTAACATAATAAGAAACCACATACTGAAAATGCAAGCTCCATTTTCATTCTGGATATGTTAATATTATGTCTGCTTGCTCACATTGTGATGGAAGATGCCTATTTTTGCTTCATCCTCACTCTGTATCCCTCTAGTTCCATCTGCCTTAGTGGTTAAACTTCATATCATATGATCCAGACCTTCCACTTCATGGTCATGGCAATTTGATCAAGATGATAGATCACGAAAGCATTCAATTTACAGGCACCTACAATTTATGCAAAACGGGCTTATAAAGATAACAATACCTTGGGCACCTTCGTGGCTCAGTTAGTCAAACATCTGCCATTGGCTCAGACCATGATTCTGGGGTTCTAGGATCTAGTCCCACATAGGGCTCCTTGCTCAGCAGGGAGCCTGCTTCTCCCTCTGTCAATCCCCCTGCTCCTTCTCTCTCTGTCTCTCTTTCTGTCAAATAAATAAATAAAATATTTTTTAAAAAAAGACAATAATATCCAAGGACAATTTCTGCAGAAATTCAAGCTAAGCCTATGTAAAGTCCTTGAGTGGTGTATAAGATTTTGCAAGATCATTAGACTGAGCTAGTCTAGAGAAGCTATTATGGGCCATGGTTCCCTGTAAGAGTGCTTTACTTCCTATCAGTACCCGAGTTACATTGGATATTTGAGAACTGTGATAGGAAAATTGAGATTAGTTGGGCTGGACCAAATCTGTTAACCAAGAGAATCCTCACTGATGTCATTATTTCTAAGTAAATAGAATTGGGAAGACATTATAATCCTGGTGAACGGCTGAGTTTGGGTGGTAGTGGAATTGAAAAAACATTCCAATCATTACTTTGTATGTGATTCATATGAGGAATAAACTGAGGCTCTTCCCACCATGTCATTTGTGGGCATGAGTATAAATGGGAAAACACACAAGAAAAAATACTATTTAGTATGTTCTTAGATAGTCGATCAAATTTATTATCACTAAGAACTGGTTGTTTGCTTTAGAATGAGAGCCAGAAATTTCAGTGATATATTTTAGAGTGTCAGGTATTGAGTTTTCCAATGATGAGTACAATAATATCTCTATTCCATGTGTTCTTTCTACAGTGTGACTTATAATAGGATCTATGTACTCTCCCCTTGAAATTGAATGGTTTTTTATGACTGCCTCAGCATAAGAATGCCATGCCCATCCACCATGATCTTTTGGCATGCTTGCTCTTAAAAAACCAGATAGAGTCCATGGAAAGGCTATGTGCATGAGTTTTGTTTAACAATTTTTTTTTTTTTTTTGTCTAACAATTTAGATGAGATTCCAGCTGATATCTAGTCGTAAATCACCACTGTGAGTTAACTGTTGGAAAGAAGATCTTCCCACTCTAGCTGAATTGCTTCAGCTAAACTTCTTGAATTAAAGACAAGGTTACCTGCTGAATCCCATCTCAGCCCTGACAAAACTACAGATAGATGAACAAAAGGATGAGTAAATAACTGTTGTTCCCTTAGTCCAAAAAGTTTTGTAATTTTCTCCATAGCAATGGATAAATGATACAACTAGCAACTAATTTATTGTGCTGTTTTGATTTTTAAAATTATTTTTATAAAAGGGACTTACTATTGCAGTTTCTGCTCTTATCCTAATACTGTACTTAAATAGTGCCATTGGTGGTTATATTTACTGTTTATTTCATATGATTCACAAGAACTATAAATAATATCAGAATGGGCTTGTGAGTGATATAGGAAACTAATAAACAGTGCTTAGAAATCCTAGATTGTACGATTGGCAAACACTTTTAAAGAGGATTGGTGTCCTTACCTCTCGATTTAATAATGGTTGTGCTTCTGATCAGACTCTTTGTGAGGTGAGTATAAAAGTGATTATGGTGGTTGTATGATAGACCACATTTAGCGAACACTATCTTTATAACAGATGTCATGAGTATCAGATAAATGAAAACATGCATAATAGAGGATGACATATTTTGGGTTGATGCTTATTTCATCCATATTTCATTAACTTGAAAACTTTTTGATTCAGTCTGTTTTAATCAGGAAGACTTGGTTTATGCCACATAACTATGGATGCAGAGTAAAAAATGTTGAGCAAGGAATCCAGAAATATCTGTGACCTATACAGACTTTGTGACACATTTCATAGGAAGACTAGCTGGCTTATTCTGGTTATCTTTCTAAAAATCGAACTAAAAACTTACTTACATAAGGATATGTGAACTAGAGAAGGACATATTGAGTTTTATGTATATTAAAGTAATGGGGGTTTTATAAAGACAAGAGATACTTTGAGCAAACTAGAGATAGTGATGAGATGTCTTTAGTTTCAGGTGCATCACACAGTGATTCATCAAGTTTATACATTATACTATGCTTACCACAAGTATAGCTACCATCTGCCACCATAATATATTCAAATAAAATTTTTAAATAAAATATTTTACTTTAAGCTTAAAAAAACTTTCATTCTGAAATAAAATTACATTTAATATAAAAAATTAAGAGGCATTTTTTTTCCAAAAGAAAAAAGAGAGATTGTTAGACTATGAATAGATCATACAGAGCAAGGGAGAATAAATAGACAGTAATTCATGTTGTTAAACTTGCCACAGTGACCTTGAATCCAAACGAGTTATAAAGCTAATCCTGATGAAGGTTGGCTCTCTGTGAATCATGTCTTTAAATCCCCATGAAAACTGCCTCTTCCTTATTGTGCCATCCGTATTCTTATAACACTCACCTCTGCCACCAATGAGCACAATTTCTTGCAATCAAAAAAATGAAAGAGAAACAAAAGTATACAATGGCAAATGGGTTCACAAGAGACATTATGATCAATAAGGGGCAGGTGAACCTCATTAGGATATGCTCTTGAACTGAGTCTTCAAAGATGAATAAATGTCCAATGGTGAGAGGAAGAAATACATTCAAGGCAAAAAATAGCATAGATAAAATTACAAAACTTTCAGATTTAAAGGTCCACAACTATTTTAGAACAGCTGAAGCGGGAAGTACTAAATAGGATATAGTAAAAGAGAGGTGCGAGGTAGACGCAAAAGCCTTTTGATTGAGGCACATATATATCTCATTCTGCAAGATTTAGATTTGATATTGAAGGTAATAAAAGGTTACCAAAGACTTTATTCAGGACATGGCATAGCTGGATTTGCATTTTAGAGAGACCATTTCAAGGAGAGAAGGATTAAAAGCAGGAAGGTCAGTGCATATATAGTTGATAATATTCACACAGGTAAAACATGATTTTGATACGGAGAGCAGGTAAAAAAATATTAAGATCTTATAATCAACTGAATCTGATTTCTGCTTAGATTTGAAGAGTGTAGGTGATAAAGTCTAAAAAGATTCAAAGTGAACTATTTTCCTGGTAATGGATGAAAAGGTTAATATTGGGAGGGCAATAGTAGATTGGTCTTTGTCTGGGTTATACCTGTTCACATTACACCTCTTAACCTAGATCCTCACACCAAGAATCTTCTTGATTTTTGGCACGTTCTTGATTTTTCAAGGACTCTATAGAGTAGAAGATAGGATGATTACATGCCAAATCTAACCAATTTTTCACCTTTAGTGTTGTATCTTGGTCTTCAAAAATACTAACTGCAAACTGCTGAATTGACATGTCTGTTAAGTGTTCTACCCTTGACCATCAAGTCAGTGTGAGTGAGCAGACTGATGGAAGATGTCAGGCAGAGTCAGGACTTGGGCTGACGTGGCTTGGGAGGTATGACAAGTCTGAATAATGCAGGGTAGCAAGGAGAGAAATAGAAAATTATTCCTGTAGGGGGCTCCTGGGTGGCCCAGCGGGTTAAGCCTCTGCCTCTCTACTCGCAGGGAGCCTGCTTCCCTCTCTCTCTCCTTCTGCCTGCCTCTCTGCCTACTCATGATCTCTCTCTGACGAATAAATAAATAAAATCTTAAAAAGAAAGAAAGAAAGAAAGAAAGAAAGAAAGAAAGAAAGAAAGAAAGAAAGGGAAAGAAAGAAATTCAACCACCTTTAGTTTACATTACAGGAATGATTTTCTTTCTCTTTCTTTCTTTCTTTCTTTTTCTTTTTCTTCTCTCTCTGTTTCTTTCTTTCCTTCCTTCCTTCCTTCCTTCCTCCCTTTCTTTCTCTCTTTCTTTCATTCTTCCTCTGAATCAAAATTGTTCCTAGTCTCAAGGAATAATCTTTGCATTCCCTTTACATGAAAGGTCTTGCCCTCAGATTTTCATATGACTTATCAATAAGATCACAGGACCATCCCTCCTTACCAAGGACTCCCTCCTTCAACATCTTACTCAAGTAGCTTGGCTTTTTGTCATTCATCAACCAGGAATTCTGTTGTCGTTTTTCGAAGTACATAGTACTCTCTGAAATAATATTCTTTCTTCTTTTTTTTTACATTATGCATTCCGGCATTAGAATGTGAGGTCCATGAGAACAAGAAAATTGCTTTTCTTACTGACGTTGTGTTTTCCATGTTCAATAGCACTTAGAATTATATATGTATACATCACAAGCTTCTGAATAGATTTACAAATGAAAGAAAAATAAGATATAGCTTAAATTTTGTGAGATAGTTACTTATAGATAAGAACTGAATGAGACTCTCCAAAAATAATTGTATTAACCCTGAAGATAAGAGGGGGACTACTGACATGCACTGGCAATTTGTGGATTGAGAGTAAATAACTTTTTTTTTAGGATTGTAGAAAATAAATCATTAACTTAAAATTGATGAATAAAGAAATTGAAAGAAATAAGTTTCTATTGGGTAACAGACACTATGCTAGATACCTAATATATTTAAACTCATATAATTTTCCAAGAATCATGATATGTTTTTCTAATTAATTCAGAATTATGTATTTTATAGATAAATATAAAGCATAAAGAGTTAAATTGTTAAAAGTGAGACACTTACAGAACAGTGAAAAAAATCACATGTAAAACAGAAAGCATTTACAAAGCTCAGTATTGACAAATATTTATATCTCTTTGGCATGACAAATACAAAAGTTATTTGCATTTGGAAAAATATTTTTGAAAATATTGGTCACTAAACTAAGAAGTAACATGTCTTTGTTGTTTTATACTTATCTGCCATCCATAAACCTAGATTTGACTAACAATAAAAATTTCCACTGTTAAAATGCCTGCAGAAGCATTGTTCATGTTAAATTATAACCAGATACTCATACTTACATTGCTAGGCTATCAATAAAACAATTCAAAGTTTATAGCACAGCTGTAGATTGTACCTAGTGTTGTTATTATGACATATTATGCTACCTTGTACTATATCATACTGTAATTCAGACATTAACTTATGTGACTACTATTCTTTATCCAGAAAAAAAAGGTAGTATTCTCATTTCCTCCAAAAGCTGTAATTTGCATATCCCAGACTACAAAATAGATCTATTTCCACAGTACTAGTTTCAATTATTTATTAGGACTCTTCATAATATACTGGTAAGCATATTTTAAATTAACTTGTGAAAATAAGCAAATATATAAATAAAATAAGCAAAGAGCTTCAAGTTAATAAAATTTTGGGACTTGAGCTATGTTGTTTTAATAAAGCACTGAGTGACCGGCTGTACAATAGTGTACCAGATTCTTCATCTATGATTCTCAAGTATGGTGAGGTGGTGGTTTACAATAGTATAAGTATGAAAAACAATTTTGGTTTTTCTCCTCAAACTTTAAAAAAATTATTCCTTAAAGATAAATTATTAGGCAAAAGAAATGGGATAATAAGGAATTGTGGGAAGTACAACTGATTCTTTTAGGAGTCAAAATTATCATTCGTATACATCAGGGTTAAAGATAGACACATGGCACCATTGTTATCCACAGCACACACACACACACACACACACACACACACACACACCACAAACACATACATCACAGACACACCACACCACACACATACACACCTTAAATCTTAAAAACACTAACAGAAAACACTTATAGAAGACAAAAAATAAAATCTATACCTAAGAAAACATTGAGTTCAGATGTAGTCCTCCTATAAATATATTCCCAAATGATTGTTTTTTTAAAATAAATTATCTGGAAGGTTAGTGGTATAGGGGAAAGGTAAGTGAGACATGAGGGGCAGATGCCAACTCACAATTAAATCGTGACAGGTCTGATTTTATTTACTCAATCTTTCGGTCATTGAGAATACCCTGTGAATGAGCAATTTCATGGTTAAGAACAACTGGCAAACACTGAAGTAAGTTATTTGTGGAATTCAACACTAACACCTAAATCTGTGGAAAAAAAGCCCATGTAAAATGTATATGAATGATAATGAACATAATCTCCAGTCTTGTGTCCTCATTTGGTATAAGTCAGTAGCCTTGATAAGGGATGCTAATGTATATTACAAATGTTACATTAAGTTTTAATAAGGAAATGTAATCTTTAGGAAGAGTGCCAGGATATTTAAACCTATTATAATTAATTAATTAATGTATTTGGTTTAAAAACTTTAATCTCCATATTAATACCTCCATTGTAAGAATGAGTTGGGGATTCATAGAAGTAAAATAAAATACTCAATGATACACATTAAATTGTGAGAAAGAGGATTGCAAAGCTGTTTAAAAATACTGCATAGCTTATTCTCTTTATACCACACTGATACGAAATTTCATAAAACCCTAAAAAATGTGTGTTAAAACACCTTCGAGTATTGCATTCAATTAAATGAACACTTTTTTTCATGTTTTTTCAATTGCAGAGAGACTGAAGTAATTGCATAAAGGACATATCTACAAAATTAGAGAACAAAGAACAGAAAATGCTCTCTGAACTGCATATTTTAGTAGAGGATTTGCATACCTTCTATTTGTGGTTATTGGATACAAAAATGCATGGAAAAGACTTTGAAGGTTTTCAGAGGAGAGCAAATACAACAATAATGGAAAGTATGATGTGCACAGAAAGTGAAGAAAAAGAAGTATCTTTTCTGAAAGGCCTACACAGTTTTAATGACGGTCCTCAAACCCAGGGAAGGATTCGCTTGAGAATGGCTTCCATACAGCTTTACAGAGGAAAGCAACAGCAAATAATGGCTTTGAGAGCTTTAAAGAATAGGATGAAGTGCCCCATGCTGCATCCATGCTGTGCAGAATAACTATGACTAAACCATTAGAATTGAAATGTTTTCCTGTTTCTAGAATTCTTCAGAGAATAGTAAAGATGCTGAAAAGAATATATGGAAGAGAATAAATGTAGTTGAGAAAACAGAGGTTCTGGTTTTAGTTTTACAACTACCTGCCTGTTTTTGTATAAGACATTTCATTGGTCTGAATTTTAGATGCCTCATTTGAAAAAAGGATAAGGATGGAATACAATGGTAGCTTTTGATCTTTTTTGAGTCATGAGCAGTTTACAGATTTGATGAAAGTCATGTCTCCTCTCTCCAGAAAAATGTCTTGCAGTTCCAATGTCACTTTTAATTTCAGGAATATAGTAATGCCCCACAGTTTATTTATGGATAATCTGTAGAGATTCTTACTAGTAAGTAATTTCTGACTCACCCTTTTGTTTTTCTTCTCCTTCTTCTCCTCTGGAATCACCCTTTTGTTTTTCTCCCCCTCCTCCTCCTCCTCCTCCTCCTTCTTCTTCTTCATCTTCCCCTTCTTCAAGAGAGAGAGAGAGAGGTTGCAGTTGAAGGGGCAGAGGGAGAGAGAAAATCCCAAGCAGGCTTCACACTCAGTGCAGAGCCTGAGGCAGGGCTTGATCTCACAACCTCCAGATCATGACCTGAGCTGAAAGTAAGAGTTGGATGCTTAACTCACTGAGCCACCCAGGCACTCTCATCCTTTTGTTTATATGTTATCTCTATCTTGAGTTTACATGCATATTTACAGATATCTCTTTTACCTAATACTATACAAGCAAAGCTCCCATCATCTTTTGTAAAGAAGAATAGCAAAATAATTGCTAATAATTTCCTTGGAACAAGAAGGCAGAAACACTTTTACTTGCACTGACTCCCTTAGTGTTTGGCATAGAGTTTGATATAAAACAAACAAATCCTTCAAAAATATTTGTTGTTCAAAATTTCATGATACTTATTTTGATTAAAACACTATGTTTTAAAGAGTTATAAGATAAAACTTTATTTATCTTCCTTTGTCAATTAATCCACATCTCTCTTGAACTAAAAACACTGAATAAATTGTCATTAGTGAATTTTATAATAAAAGGAATATAAAATTTTGAAATTTTCATCATATAAATATTTAATCAATGTTTTCCTGGATCTCATTTATTCAGTTTAAGGCTTCAATTTGAAAGTCTCTACTCTGGGTGTCTGGGCGGATCAATGGGTTAAGCCTCTGCCTTCAGCTCAGGCCATGATCTCAGGGTCCTGGGATCAAGCCCAGTGCTGGGAGCCTGCTTCTCCCTCTCTCTCTGCCTGCCTCTCTGCCTACTTGTGATCTCTCTCTGTGTCAAATAAATAAATAAAATCTTAAACAAAATGAAAATCTGTACTCTGCTATTTTTAAAGACATTGTTGTATTTTTCTTCCATAATCAGATTACTTTCATCCCTTATCATTATCCTTCCTTTGTTTCCTAAATTTTTTTATTTTCCAAGGCTCTATTTTGGACCACTGTTTGTTTTGACCTCTTCCTTTTTCATAGAGAGTTCATGCATTTCCACTTTTTTTTTTTTTCACATTGCACATTTATATTTCCAGTTTGGCCTTATTTCACTTTAGCTCTGGAACTATGAACTCCACATACTGCCAAAATAAATAACTAATTGCACAGCACAACAAATGCATATATCGTGCTCTTTGCAACTTGAAATCTTGCTCTTGATTCTTGATTCTTCCATAAGTGGTTCCCAGCTCTCCAGGAAGATGTCGTGTCCACAGGATCATCTTCACCTGCCCAGCCCTCAATAGGAGAGAGGGAGTAAATAATTTAAATAATAGATCTGGATGAAAGCTTAATGTTTCGGTCCACATTCTATTGGCCAAAACCTGATCACATAGTTTCACCTTCCTAGAAGGAAGGAGGAGGGGCACAGATATTTTAGCTTTGTATTCAGGAAGAAAAGAATGATTTGGTGAACACTTAAGAGACTTCAGAGCATTTGTCCTGGATCCTTTAAGTAATCCATGTTCTTCCAATATTGTTTGACACCCAGGTTTATTGGAGGTCTTGGTGAAGGACCATTTGATAACCTCTGCCTAAATCTTAAAAGAGAAATATGCCTTGGTTTAAAAAAAGTATCAAATGAAAAATGCATGAAACCATAAATTTTCAGTAATTAGGGCCAATCTTCACAACTGAGACTTTTTGAAGTATATAAGGCATTTACTTCTAAGAAATTCAGAGGTAACTACCAAATTGATATTGTTTCATTCCTTGCTTTCCCCTTGTGGTAATAGCCTATGTACCAAGATAGTCTTACCATTTTCCTCTACTTTATTAAAGCTTGGACAGGCTTCTTCCTGACTCTAGGCTACTGACTTCCTTTCTCTTAGAACATTTATTTTAGAAAATTTGTAATTGAAAAATTTTTTCTCTACCCTTCTGAAATGTAAATCTTTTTTAAAAAGTCTTTTGGGGTGCCTAGGTAGTTCAGTGGGTTAGCCCTCCATCATCAGCTCAGGTCATGATCTCAGGGTCCTGGGATCGAGCCCCCCATCGGGCTCTCTGCTCAGCAGGGAGCCTGCTTCCCCCTCTCTCTCTGCCTGCCTCTCTGCCCACTTGTGATCTCTCTCTGTCAAATAAATAAATAAAAATCTTAAAAAAAAAACCTCTCTTACCAGTTTTACAACCAAAGACTGTTTCTTAAGGAGTTGGGAGCCATCTTTCTGAAATGTAATCATTAAGGAAGATAAAGCTTCTACCTTCCAGTCTAACTCCAAGTTGTAAAACTCCTTCCTGTCATGAAAACAGATGAAAACTTACTCTTCTTTTTTAGGGTAAAGGCAATTAGCAATAGAAATAACCTACTAACCTCTACCCCATATCTTAAAAACTCTCCCATTTTTTTTCTTTTTTTCCTCCCCAACAGATTAGAGTTCGGACCGCACTTTCCCTCTTCACCACTGCAAGGGTCTTTAATAGTCTTCTTTATCTGTTCAACTTTTCAGGTTTAATTTTTGCTTGTATTTGTCTGGGAACATTCCCAAGTGTTGTCTCAAACCTTGATCCTATTGCTTACTTTACTTGCTGTTCAGACTTTTGCTGCTGTTAACTATTCATATGGTCTTTAACTTTATTTTTGATCATTTCTAAAGGTTTTATATCCACTAATCTTGTTAAGTCTACCATAGCATCCACTAAGCCACAGTCTTGCACATAACCAAGTTTGTGGTGTTGCTAGTATTATCAAGACTCGCATTGTCAAGACTTCTTCTGTCTCATACCAGCTGAGCCAGCCATGAAATCTGTTTATGACTCCAGACATCCTGCCCCCACCTCTGCAGAATTCATCTGCACTTATTCCTTCTACCTCTTCAAACTCAGAGCAGTTTTTGAATAATTACAAATACTTAGATTTTTCAACTCTGCTTTCATGTTGGGTTTTTTTTTTTCCCCCCTATGGTTTTTGGCCTTGTAAGACTCAACTGATTGCTTTAGCTCAACCTATTTTCTATTTTGGATTAGCTGCCTTGCCTGACCTGACATGGGTGAGGGATGAGGTACTTGGGTTAAGCTTTCTCATTGCAGCATACTCACTTTCTTTTCCCAGTTCCAAAGCCACACTTGTTGCAAACATTTTCCTAACTTTTTGGGGGGTTATTTATTTTCTTTAAATTAGTAAGCCTTCACTTAACTTTTTTTTGTAAATAAATAATCTGAATCTGGCTTAATAAATAAACTAATTCATAATACTCTTTATGCATTAGAACAGGGGCCCTCTCCATCTTCCACTTTTTGTGACACCCTTACTCTACACCTTGGGTCTTTGAGGCAAGTACAAGAAAATAAGACTTTTTTTTTTTTTTTCTCAGTCATGTTAGAGTCAGCTTTTTCTCAGAAAATATAATGCCATAGTGTGTCAATCCAGGTCCACACATCAAAGTGAACACATCTTTACACATCTTTGATTATTTTTATTATAAAAAATTCCAATTTTTCAACAGGTAGGAAGAAAAGGATATTAACCCCCCAAGCATACATCATTCAGATTAAAAATGACCAACATGTTCCTGAACTTGTTTTATCGCTTATTAGTTTCTTCCTTCTTCCCTTATTTTCCTTTATTTTTCTAAGCAAATTTCAGAATTGGCTTAAGGAGTTGGCTCTTCAGAAAGAGCCTTTCACTCATTGTATGATTATAAACTATAGGGTAGGGCGTCTGGATGGCTCAGTCAGTTCAGTGTCCAACTCTTGGTTTTGGCACAGGTCTGATCTCAAGGTCTTTGGAGGGAGCTGTTCATCCACATTCTGGCTCCACATTTAGGGGGGAGTCTGCTTGAGATTCTCTCTCCCACTCCCTATGCCTCTCCCCTTACTCAAACTCTCTCTCAAATAAATGAATAAATGTTTTAAAATAGGGTTATATTCTTATGTAATCTCAGTGCCATTATCATACCTAACAAAATTTGTAATAACTCCTTAGTATCCTTAGTATCTGATCTCTTTGATGAATTCTTGAGAGACTTTATTTAAGTTTTCCTAGAGGTTGTCACAAGGTTAGGTTTAAAATGAATGTTTTAGACGTCTAATGAAGGTAGTGGCATGCCTGGCTTATTTGACTGCTGGAGTAGATCATTTTTTAACATCCACCTTATTTACATGACACAGTTTTTTCAGGAATAATAACAAGGTAAAACAAGTAGTAATAATGACCAGAGAAATACAGAGTGAGAATTTTATTTTATGGAATTTCTTATGTATGAAATAATGACAAAAGAATAAATATATGTATAGTAAAGAGAAAAATAATGGATTAATACTTTTTAATTGCACTTTTTTTTTAAACAATCATGCCTATGTATTCATCTATTGCACTGATAGATGATATGGCAATTTTTGTTTTTGAGCCTTCCTTACTTTACACAAGTTTGTCAATGACTTCTTTAAGATGTAACTACTTCACATCCAATAGATATTATTGGTAGAATTATCAGTCCCTTTTCTCTCCTTGTTGCTCAAAGAAAGCTTCTTATTAATTTTAATTTTGAAAGCATTTTAATTTTCAAAAGTGTTCTTTCACCTGAAGTAACATATGCAAGTTGTTAAGAAAAGTCCTAAATATAAGTTTTGGAGAGAGTCATAAAAATTTACTTGGGAATCTATTATAGTGTTTTATTTTTATTCTCATAATTTTACCATTTAAGTATCTGAAACAAAAATAAACATTATAAAATTTAATTATATTTATTAAAAACTTTTGAAGTTCTTTTTCTTCTATAATAATTATTTAAAAATGGCTGAATGATAGTGAACACTGGCATTATTGACTCATTAATTTAGAATGAGTATCAGTTTTTGATTAAAATATTCAAGGTATTACAGTATTTCTTTTGATGTCTTTGAGAGAATAAAATGATCATCTTTTGTCAGTTCTCTGAGCATTCTTCTTTGAAATTTGATTCTACTATTCTTTGGAAGGTTCCATTTTCTTACTTTTGCACCTGCATAATTAATGGTATTCTCCTCAATTTCCATGAACCAATTTTCAAAGAATGGTTTCAAAGCTTCATGTACATGCTTTAAGGCTGATTTTGGCTGTTTGTGAATGTATTTTGCTTCTGATTAACCTCATTTAAAATTTCACATTGAGGGGAAAAGATAACTCACAAAAGAAAAATTGCATACATGTCTTGCAAAAATAGTAATTACATATGTGTGTGTATATACATATATATGCATATGTTTATACATACTATATATAGTACTTTGAGTTTGGAGACACAAAATGCACTGAAAGAAGGTCAAACAGTTATGAATTCTTAGGAACTTATTCTCAAGATGAACATGGCATAGCTGAGTCTGAGTTTCAAAACACTGGGAGATGTCTGTTACAACTACAGAAATTCTCCGTATTAACTTCCATATAGAAATACTCTGTATTGGTCCTTATTAAAGGATAAGTATTACAAATGTCATAAGTTGGGGCTTATAGAGATATTACTGGAACTAAACATTAAACATCAGCGATTATTTAGAACTTAGGCTAATGAAAGATATTTTCCATGATTGTTTAGCATTGTTGGCTCAGGGTGCTAATAAAAAGAAGACTGACTTTTAGTCAGTGTTATTATTGTTTTCAATTTTTCTACAGACATAGTACCATCTGCTTATTGTCTTTCCCCAGAGTAAACTGTTCCCACTACCCCACTCTTGACATATAACTGAAGGAAGATATGTAAGTCTTCACACGTTTTTTTACTGTGGGAATTTGGAAGGGTGAATTAAAGCAGCTAACCTCTCTCTCATTTAGCACTTGCAAAAATCCCTGTTGCTGTCTTGCATCTCCTCTGCACTGAGTCCATTTCTTGCACTGAACTCAGACTTTGTAAAAAAACAAGTCTGTTTACAAATCCTCCAGTTGTTCTCTATTGAGAGTAATGCTTTTAATTCATTAACCTGGTGTAGCATTTCTCCCTGACTACCTCCCACCCCCACCCACCACAGTCCTCACTTACCCACTCTCAGAGCGCAGGTCCCTCTGCCTGCAGTGCACCAGATTCTTTCTATGAACCCTCCTATGAGGCCTTGTATATGTTGCTTCTTTTTTTTCTTTCAAGTTCTTGGTGATTTGGAGTAGAGAAGTTAAGATAATTTTTTAATAATTTAAGACCCAGAAAAATACCTGTTTACCTCAGAATGTTCCTGACATCTCTCATGCAAAATGCATTTTTCTGGGTCCACATTTTAGGATGATTTCTTATTTCTTTTTAAAATCTCTAGTGTGAGAAATATGTCCACCATATGTTCAGGTAATGGTTTAAAAAAAAAGTATAAAATGGGGTTATATTGGAGCAAAACACATTTAAATCTGTTATGAAAATTTTCAGAGATGATTTAAAGACAAAAATTAGTAACTATGTCCAATTCTAGAGAACTTATCATAATGTAAATGATTACATTTTCCATAAGAAAGTTAAAAAAAATTTAAAAAAAAGATTTGTTAAAACTTCCCTCTGGTTTCCAGGGCTTTAGAGGAACAACAGTGAAGTTTTGCGAACATGGGTAAGTAAGATTTTGTTTTTCCTCCATTTGAACATTGTCATTTCTATCAAGTTAAAAGGAATTGTGTGCTTTATCTGTTTCTCAAATCTTTTTCTGAAGGTATTAATGTGGGAAAAATGTAAAAGGTAAATGGGAATGATTATTTTCAGTTAGCTATAGTTTCTTTTCTTACCTCACAATTAGAATAGTGGTTGGAATTAGTGTGTTCAATTGCATACAATTAAGAAATTCAAATTTTCATCACCTATGAAGTATAATGGACAAATGTGTTATATTGCAATAACACTTTTTATACTTTTATAAGTATAAAAGAATTAATAATCATGGAAAATATAAAATACAGGCGAGAACATTAAGTGTTACTCATAAGCCAAAGGCAATATTTTATATGTATGTATATGTATATACATATATATTTTATATTATTATATATATTATATGTAGGTATTTCTTTTTCTTTTTTTTAAGATTTTATTTATTTATTTGACACACAGAGGAAGATTACAAGTAGGCAGAGAGTCAGGCAGAGAGAGAGGGGGAAGCAGGCTCCCTGCTGAGCCGAGAGCCCGATGTGGGGCTCGATCCCAGGACCCTGAGATCGTGACCTGAGCTGAAGGCAGAGGCTTAGCCCACTGAGCCCCCCAGGCACCCTATATAGGTATTTCTTTTACATGCAATATGTATTTGTTTTTTTCTGAAAACTTCTAACACATTCCATGCAGTGAGCTTTGGGCTACAGATATACAGTGTTTTGTGTTTCATTTTGATATTAAGCCAATATTCAGTGCTCACATTCAATGCTTTGAGTGTAAACTGAGTAAATTTTTTTTTGTCAGCAAGTTGATTCTTATAATTATCCTTTAAATTAAAAGGTATGGTTTCTTGTTATTCTGTATATCTTAATTTAATGATCATGACGTCTTCTGAGATTCTGTTGAAAACTATTGATCTTTTCCACACCAATTAGCGGAAATGCACATAGATATAATTCCTCACATGCATTATCAAGATACCCATGCACACATTGAAAAAAATCCATTAATGAATTCCTGAAAATCCTTGGAAATGAAGGTAAGGAAAGACCCTTATGGCATAGTCCAAAATATCTACAAATTAACTCCAGGCAAATTGAATTAACTACATCATTTATAAGTAATATCTTTTCTTTGTTGCTAGTTTATTATTTTGGGGAGATCAGTAATAGTATTTAAATTGTGTTCACCAATTCTTAATTGTATCTGAATGTACCCCAAGGCAGACATTGTTACATATTATTTCCAAGGTTTTAGTAGATATAAATTATCATTATATTATACATTCATATGAGTATACATATAGACATGAAAATAAACATGAACACTCTCTATGCCATCTTAAGTTCCAGTGATGATGGTTATCCTCCCATTTAAAGTTATTATGGCCTCCGTTCTTGGTAACAGATGTTAACAGGAAACAATGGAACTTTCCTGATGAGATAGTTTGGTTTTAGAAGTGTCTTTGAAAACAAGTAAAGTGCAAAGTTTCACTAGGTCCCTCAAATAAAAATGATGTAAACCCACAGATGACAGTTTAATGGGTTTAGGCAGGAGGATGGGGCTATATAATATCAAGATAAATGGTGTTGAATCTCATGGATAGATTCGGTTACTGACTCTACAGATCAATAATGGCAATCATGATGATGATTTACTGTTAAGGAAACATATTTTGGTGGTATCTAGGGCTTGTCTGACAATGCATATTCAAAAGACATATTGAATGCCCTGAAATGTTAGCCTTGTCACTGATGATTTTAGTATTTTTTTGAAATGCAGTTAAAAAAGAAAGACATTTTTTTTCTTTTTAAAATTATTGGGATGGATAAAAATACTTAGTTTTATCAATTGTAGCTGAAGATTTTAGCATGTTTCAAAATATGACACTAAAGTTAAATTGCATTTCAGCCAGAAGGTCTAATATTAATCTTTAATATTTTAAATGCAAACTCACTATAGATTAGGAAATAAACTAGTTTCACCTCTAATAGTTTCACTACATTACAAAGAGAAAAGGTGACATTGAAAGATTTTCATTATTGTAAAATTGCAAAATGGTACATTGTGTTCTATTTGGGGAAGGCGTCAAGATTTCATGAATCTGGGCACCATTGCAACCATTATGAAAACAATCATTGACATCTTTGCTATAAGAAAAATGGCACTTTTGTTATGGAGATAAAATCAAGTTATTAAAGGCTACCTCCTTTCCTAGAACATATGTCCTTACAAGCGCTGGGATCTTCACTATTTTGTTAACAGATGTACATCAATACATCTTTTATAGAAAGTTTTATAGAAATTTGTTTTATTTTAGGCCCACTGAGATTGCTCAAATCACATCTATTTTCATGTGTGTGGGGATGTGTATGTGTTTTGCAAATAAAATGTTGATTAACTTTTATTTCCTTATTCACATTCTCTATCCTGGATGAGTATATTGCTCTCTCCGATAATAATTATAAAGGGCTCTGGACAGTTTTTCTCCCTTTTGATTCCACCTTGCTTGTAGGGCACATTCTTTTCCAGAAATACTTGGTGTCTAAGAGAGATAAGAGTGTTTAAAGCATATGAGGGCAAATGCTGAGTTGCAATTTTAACCTTTTGTTATAAAACGCTGTTCAATTAAATTTCAGCTTTCAATCAATCAAATATTGTAATTCCTTCAATTCCATTAAATTGCTAAATCCCACTAAATTCTTTTTTTTTACTTAAAAATTGATTAATTTCTGAACTCATAAAATCCTTGGTTATTAATATAGTGAGGGGATGATTTTATTCATAATTCTTCTGTTAGGGATGAGGAAACTGAGGCCTTAAAATTTAGGAAACTAGCTCAAGGTCACAAATGTGATGTATTTTATGTTGAAATGGTTCCTGAGACTTTTATTTTCAGAGGCTTAATATAAAACATTTCATGCATGCAGGAAATTAGGCCTCCATATCTCTTTTGGGAAAGGAAAAATTACAATTGAAAATATTTCTCATTCAGATAGCCTGATTCTATTTGACATTTTAACTGTACTATCTTTAACCCATATAATGAATGGATTAGGTAATTACATTACTCTATAGATTCTATTAGCATAGGCAGACATTAGAATTTGGGAAACCAATTTGGCTGGTAAATTAGAAGAAGAAGTTAGTTGAAATAGCCTAAGGAAAATGAAAAATAGAATTTCTTTTACGTTAAGTCACAGGTTACAAAATTAGAAGTCTACATTGTTCTTTGTTAAAAAACCTATCTCGTTCACATGATAATACACTACCCCATTTTATACAAATTCACTGTAGAACATCATATTTTTCCTTCTTGTTACTTGATATTATAATTCTTTCCCTTTAATGTAGTTAATAAAATGGTTGAGATTCCATAGTTCTTTCTCATGTTCCTTTTTATTATAATACACCATCACTTGAGAATGGGAGCTAGATGAACTCCACCTCTTGGATTTTTTTCACCTGAATATGCATATCATATGGTAATAGAGTAGCCCGCTGTCTGTTGGCTCTGTGGCCACAGTTGTGATGATCAGAAGTACCATATGTTTGTAAAAGATGCTGAATATTTGATGAGTATTCATTTGTAAAACGAAAACCAAAGCAAACAAAGGACCTTTTAAAAGATGTTTTAAAATAATTGAATAATTCTAAATGAATCTTATACTTCAAATAACAGATAGTCATCATGCCTGTAGAAAACTTGATGCCATAACTTATATGAGATTCTCTTCTATCTTTGGGAAAATCTTTACAACTCCATTATTTTGATTTCTTATCACACTAGATACAGGCACATAGTTCACAACATGTAAGCTCAGATATGTGTTTGACATACAATGACAGAACTAGAAGGGCCCATATTAAATATATATAAAAACATATATTTATATATATTTAGCTACTTTGAAATATATAAAGATTATAACCAAGAACAAATCTAGGCTCTCATAACAGCTACCATGGAGTGAGCATTAACTACACATTTCACTAATAACTCATTTTGTCCTCAAACTCTCTATATTTAGAAACTAAAACTTAGAGAAGCTTAATATTGTGATATGGCTCAAATCTGTAACCAGGAAGTCTGAATTCAGAACCCATTTCCTAATGGTTTTTGTTGATTGGTTTTAGACTAGGAATTGTAATAGAGACTAAATAATTAATATTACAAGCTCAATAAGCATTTTCATAATTACTTTAATGTCTGTTTTTACTCAATCTTTTGTCTGAGTTTCACACATGTTTAAGACAATCCCAGAAATAAAATGATGCTTAATGTCAATTGCTCAGAGCTTTTGAATGCACATATCAGTTTTTAACTGATACAAAAAAAGACCAGAAAAATATGCCAATAAAGACCAATTAAAATATGTCAATGAAACTAAGAGCTACGTTTTTTTAAAATATAAACAACATTTACAAGTCTTTAGCTAGACTAATGAAAGAAAAGAAAGAGAAAATCCAGATAAATAATATCAGAAATGAAAGGTGAAACATTCTAACTGATACTACACAAATGCTAAAGATCAAAAAAGCAATTATATACCAACAATTACAATAACTGAAAAGAATTGAGTATATTCCTAGAAACAAAGAACCTAACAAATCTGAATCACGAAGGAATAGAAAATCTCGAAAGGCCTTTTAGGAGTAAGAAAATTGCATCAGTGACCAAAAACTTCCCAACAAAGAGAAGATCAGGGCCAAATAGCTTCACTGGTGAATTCTACAAAACAATTGAAGAAAAATTAATACCAATCCTTCTCAAAATCTTCCAAAAAATTGAAGAGAAGGGAAACTTTCCAAATATATTTTACAAGGCCAGCATTTCCCTGATACTAGAGACAGATAAGGAAACTACAAGTAAAGAAAACTATAGGTCAATACTCCTGATGAACAAACATACAAAAAATTATCAAATAAAGAGTTAGCAAGCTCAATTCACCAGCACATTAAAAGTTCATACACCATGATCAAATGGAATTCATTCTTGGGATGCAAGGATGGTTCAATGTATGCAAATCAATAAATGTGATAAACCACATTAACAAAATGAAGAATAAAAATCATTTGATTATCTGAGTAGATACAGAAAACACACTTGACAAAGTTCATTATCTTATGGTAAAACTCTCAACATAGTGGGTTTGGAAAGAACATACATTAACATAATAAAGACCATAAACGACAGGACCACAGCTAACATCATACTCAACAGCAAAAAGCTGAAAGTTTTTCTTCTGAGATCAGGAACCTAACAAGGTGCCTATTCTTAATTTTTTTAAAAGATTTTATTTATTTATTTGACACAGAGAGAGAGAGAGACCACAAGTAGGCAGAGAGGCAGGCAGAGAGAGAGGGGGGGTCTCTGCTCAGAGACCCCCCCCCCAATGCAGGGCTGGATCCCAGGACTCTGCGATCATGACCTGAGCTGAAGACAGAGGCTTTAACCCACTGAGCCACCCAGGCGCCCCCAATGATGCCTATTCTTGCCACTTCTGGAAGTTCTAGTCAGTGTAATTAGGCAAGAAAAATAAATAAAAGTCATTCATATCAGAAAGCAAGAAAATTGTTTCTGTTCACAGATGACATGGCTTTTATATAGAAAACCCTAAAGACTCCACAAAAAAAAAAAAAAAGTTAGAAATAATGAACGTATTTAGTAATGTTGTTTGATACAAAATCTATATACACATATCAACTGTGTTTCTATATACTAAAACAAACTATCAGAAAAAAGAATGAAGAAAATAAACTCATTTGTCAATAGTATTGAAAACAATAAAATACATAGGAATAAATAAGCCAAAGAAATGAATATTTTGTACAATGAAAACCATAAAACATGGATTATAGAAATTTAGAAGACACAAATAAATGGGAAGATAATTGAGTTTATGGATTGGAAGAATTAATATTGGCCCATACTGTCTAAAGTGATCTATAGATTTAATGTAATACCTATCAGAATTCCAACAACATATTCCACAAATGTAGAAAAAAATCCTAAAATTTGCATGAAATCACAAAAGATCTCAAGTAGCTTAACCAGTCTTGAGAAAGAGGAGCAAAGCTGGAGGCATTACACTTCCTGAGTTCAAACAATATAACAAAGCTACAGCAATCAGAAGAATGTGGTATGAAATAGACACATGGATCAATGGAACAGAATCAAGAGCCCAGAAATAAAACCACACACACATGATTGATTAATATTCAACAAGTTTCCCAGAATATGCAATGAAAAAAGGATGGTCTCTTCAATAAATAGTGTTAGTAAAACTGAATATCCACATGTAAAAGAAAGAAATTGAACTCCTATCTTAACACTATACATAAAACTAACTCAAAATGGATTAAAGACCTGAATGTAATATTAAATTCTAAAACTCCTGAAAGAATACCCAAGGGATTAATTCCTTGACATTGGTCTTAGCAATGTTCTTTGTTGTTTTCTTGTTTGTTTGCTTTTCCACCAAAAGCAAAGGAAATAAGAGCAATAATAAACTAGTGGGACAATCTCAAACTAAAAAAACAAAACAAAACAAAACAAAACAAAAAACCTTCTTCACAGCAAAGAAAACCACCAACAGAATGAAAAGGTAATGTATGGAATGGGAGAAAAATGTGTGCAAACCTTTTATCTAATAGGGGTTAAATATAGAAAAAAATATATAAGAAATTCATGCAACTGGGGCGCCTGGGTGGCTCAGTTGTTTAGTTGTCTGGTTTCAGCTGAGGTCATGATGCCAGGGTCCAGGGATCCAGCCCCAAGTCGGGCTCTCTGCTCTGCAGGAAGCTTACTTCTCTCTCTTCCGCTCCTCCTGCTTGTGTTCCCTCTCTTGCTGTGTCTCTCTCTGTCACATTAAAAAAAAAAAAAAGATTAGAAATTCATACAACTATTTAGTAAATGAACAAAATACCTCCTGGAAGGCAAAGGACCTGCACAGACATTGTTTCCAAAAAAGATATGCAAAGGCCCAAAGATATATTAATGCTCAACATCATGGAAACACAAATCAAAACCACATCAAGCTGTTTACATCACTCCTATTAGCATATCAATTATCAAAAAGTCAAGAGTCTTGGTGAGGATGTGGAGTAAAGGGAACATTTGCACACTGGTGGTGGGAAGGTAAACTGGTAAAAAACACGATGGAGATTCCTCAAAAATTTTTAAAAAGAACTACCATATGATTCAGCAATTCCACTTCTGCATATATATCTGAAAGAAATTAATCACTAACTTGAGGGATATTTGCAGCCCCATGTTTGCTGCAGCATTATTTACAGTAGCCAAGATAAGAAAAGAACCCACGCATTCATCAAAGAGGAATGAACGAGGAGAATGTTATATCTATATTATGGAATATCTTCAGCTTTAAACAAACAAAACCAAAATCCTTCCTCTTCAGACAACATGAATGAAACTGGCAGGCATTATGCTAAGTAAAATAAGCCAAAGACAGACAGGTACTTCATGGTATTCCTTACATGAGGAAAAAAAAAAAATGGACACATAGAAATAGCAAGTAGAATGGTGGTTGCTAGGTGCTGGAGCATAGGAGAGAATGTGGAAAGGTGGGTAAAAGGGTACAAACTTTCAGTTATAAGATGATAAATTCTGAAGATGTAATTTATAGCATGGTGACTATAATTAATAATACTGTATTCTATAATTGAAAATTTCTAAGAGAAATCTTAAAAGTTTTCATCAAGGATTGAAAAGAAAGCTAACTATGTGAGGTGACCAATATGTAAGTTAATTTGACTGTGGGAATCTTCAGAATGTATAGTTCTAGGTTTAAAAGATAAAGAAATGGTTGTGTCTTTAATCCCTGGGTTTGGGGATGGCTTTTTGTGAAGCAAAAGCTAAAAAGTAGGTGTCTGATAGGTGCCTGGGTGGTTCAGATGGTTAAGCATCTGCCTTTAGGCTCAGGTCCTGAATCCTGGGTCCTAGGATCAAGCTCTGTCTCAAGCTCCTTGCTCAGTGGGGAGCCTGATTCTCCCTCTGTCTGCAGCACCCCCTGCTTGTGCGTGTTCTCTCTCCCTCTCTCTCTCGCGTACGCTCTCTCATTCTCTAACAAATGAATAAATAAATTCTGAAAAAAAAAAAGAATCCAGACCCTCAGGCCGAAACTTAAAAAAAAAATATGGGTGTCTGAGTTTCTGGTGAACGAAGAAGTAGGACCAAAAAAGTTGACAACTAGGTATATTGTGTTGTGTGTTTGTGCATGTGTGTGCATTTATGAGCAATCATGTTACTATTTCAGTTCATGGAATATTCATATGTTTGATGTGATAGGTTACCTGGACAGTTATAACTGGTTTATGGGATTTACTTGGGGAGAAATGTTTACAGGACAATTCAGATGCTAGAAATACTTATAATGATGCCCCTTCTACAACTTAAAGTTAGATAGCAAGGCTTTTCTATTTCATTAAGTGATGTGCAGTAAAATTGTACACAGCTCCTTAGCAATTTGCATCATAAAGGAAAGAATGAGGATATGTTAATTGGTTTGAGAATTATTTTTCTATTTACCACATTCATTTCCATTTTGGAGTGAGGCTCCCAAACTAAAATTCAAGTTTACTGTATTCAGTTGTGTCCTAGGTGACCTTGTTTAATGCATGGTTATAATTACACAGAATAATCAATGAAAAAAACAGGAAACTTCAAAGTCTAATGAATAGAATACTCTATGGTATTTAAGATAAAAATGACTAGCTTTTCATTTTTTTCTCTATGCTTTTTGGAAGACTAATTCCCACCTTTCACCTGCATGAACTCTAACTGGGACACCTGATACACTTTTGGCCATGTAGGTTAGTTCCATTAAAAATTCTATTGCTCACAAAGTTATAAATTTGCACTTTCCATTTAACACTTATCACTATTGATTTTTAAAATAACTTTGCCCTGGGGCGCCTGGGTGGCTCAGTGGGTTAAGCCTTTGCCTTTGGCTCAGGTCATGATCCCAGGGTCCTGGGATCGAGCCCCGCATTGGGCTCTCTGCTCGGTCTCTGCCTGCCTCTCTGACTACTTGTGATCTCTGTCTGTCAAATAAATAAATAAAATCTTAAAATAAAATAACTTTGCCCTGATACAGGTTGCTTTTATGCTTCATCAAGACAGAACTCCAGGTCAAAATGATATTTCATAGTCTATTGTTAGGGCAATTAATGGTCTCTGATTGGAACCACTAGTCCATTGTGCTAATCTAACACTAAAAATAAAATATAAGAATTACTAGTTTTCATTTGCACTGAAAATTTTCCTAGATAAACTAGGATATTTGGATCATTTCTAAAAATGTTTTCCAAAAAAAAATGGGCCAAGGAAAATTATAGGTTTAATTCATTCCAAATCCTCATAAAATATATTTTCTTTCCTAACAAGCCATTAGCTCTAAAGGACAGTTGCTGGCTTCATGATGTTTGCTGAAAAGAAGAAATGTATTTTTTTGGACTAATCAGTATTTCACAAATCTGTGCAAGTGGGTGATGATAGAGAGCAAAGGGAAGAATTTTCCAGTACATATTCCAGAAAACACTAAATCCACAGAACGTTTTGTAAATGCTCCTACTAATATAAAGATGTGGGAAGATGTTTAAAACAAACACAAAAGATCATCAACTTATCCTCCATTTTGAACATTACTAATAAAAAGTATTGAACAACCACAACCAAAAAGTACTGAAAATTTTTGAAAGGGTTCTAACTACTGGAGTTCAGTTTTTCTTTTCCAGAATTTCCATTTTCCAAACCAAAAATTGAGTAGAAAAAAATATATCAGAAATCAATATGCTTTCTCAGAGTATGTGGACGCTGGGAAAAGAAACTTCTTTGAGTTTGTGATCATTTCATATTTTATTGAGGCCAGTTAGTAGAGTGACTTTTCTTTCCAATTTATTACAGTCATCCAAGTAGATTGTTAGTACAGATGCTACTAAAGCCTTACTGTTGAGGGTTAATATTAAATCACCATTCTTATATTCTTCTTCCTTATTAGATCAATAATGCAAAAGGTCTAATGTAATATCAAAATACTTGCATTCATCAAACTGGAAATATCTTGTGCTGCACCCCCTGTTGTTTTTAAAAATTACTGAGGGAATTTTATTGAATCAATGAATAAATTTAGGAGATTTTATGAGCCAAGTTAGCAAATAAATTGGGAGAAATGCAGGGGTAATTGGTAAATAGAATAAGACATAATAAACATAAGGTTATGTAATGTAAGTTCCTTTCTGTCCCATATTAAAAATTGAACATATGTAAGATACTTCAGAACACATATATGATGGATTTGAAGCCTCTACTATATCATAGTTTACTACATATAATATTGGTGTTTAATATACGCTGAATAATTTGAAATTATTGGTGGTATTTTATTGAATTTACATTTGATTTTCATTTATTGGTTAGGTGGTATTTTATTGAATTTACATTTGATTTTCATTTATTTGTTAGGTGATATTCAGTGTGGTGACTGTAGTCTGAAGCAGTTGTCTGAAATGTATTTTCAAATGTATAAAAAATGTCCAGTGGACCTGAAATGATCCCTTAGTTTTGCAATTTATTTTTGGCAACATGTTTAATCTCTCACAAATGCCTTGCTTAGTGCTATGACAGTCAGAAACTCGTTCTACTGTTTCCTGAAACCAGCTTTCTTTAAGTAAGAATCTGCCACCTTAACAACTACACAACTTTTAACTAATTGAACAACATGCTATGGCTTTACTGAGTTCCCACGTCAGAAGACGTTTATTGAAATAATAAGCTGAAAAAGTTTATTTAGTTATGTCTGTTGTTTAAGCAAGGAACAGACAAACCTTGAAACATTTAAGGTCATTAAAACTGTTGAACTGTTATAATTTGAAATGTTCAGTTTTAGGTAAATTGCAAATATATACATTACACATGCTCAACATCATTAGTTTTTAATGAAATGAAAATTAGAGTCACAAGATTTTATGTGATATGCTTATTCAAATGCTAATATTAAAAAAGGCTGGCCATATCAAATATTAATAGAGATGGGCAGGAACTTAAACTCTTTCATACTCTACAGGTATGAACAGAAAATAATACAACTACCTTGGGCAAAGTTTGGCAGGTCCTTTTTTTAAAGTTAAGTGTATATCAGCCATTCTACTACTAAGCTTTACCAAAGGCGGTGGCCGGGTGAAGTGAGGAGAAAAATGTATATCTATACAAAGACCTGTACATTTATTCACAGCAGAGATATGTGTAATTGATAAAAACAATCTTAATGTCCATTAGCTCATGAACAAGTTGTGGTGTGACAGAGACAATGGAATCTTAGCCATAGAAGAGGGTGAACTATTGCTATAACCAACACCATGGGTGAACCTCAAAATAATGATGTTGAGTGAAAGAAATTGACTTCTCCTTGCCCCCTGCTGAGAGTCTACAGTTTTAGAAGTAGATTAGGAGTACTTTTGTTCTCGTCTATTTAATATTTCCTTTCAATATAAGATTCCCGGCCTTTTCAGAGATGACCTAAGAGAAGAGAGGAAGGGAAAGTAAAGCCAAAATGTTTTACTAGGCATATGTGTTATCTTAAAGTGTTCTTGCTGAAGGATTATAGTGCTATTGTGGTTTGTGGTCATGTGTCCTATGTTGGATCCCTTCAACTGCAACTCTCTCAATGTAGACCATGCCAATCTTTCATTTGCATGCTCCCAACCCCCTTCCTGCTTTGACATTTGAAGATGTATTCCATCTCTGTCTTCTGTGGATGGACATACCACCCTGTGGAACTGTAAATGTTTTAGAGGTTGCTGGGATTCACACACCCTTGATTGGTTTGGGAGAAAAGTGCAAATCATTCCCAGACATAGTCCTTGTCTAGCCAGGTCCAACCCTCATCTTTGTCAGGCATGGGTCAGAAATCAGCCCCTGCATCTCCAAAGGTAGGAGATAAATAGTAACATTTTCAAGGAGTACTATACCCTGTGGACTTGAGAAAAGTAGCCTGCATTTTCCACCTTGCTGTAGAATGGAATTTTAGTATAGGTCTTTCCCATTACCCTTTCCTTACAAAATTCTACAGATAAATCTGACCCTTTTATACATTAAATATGGTGAACCCTCTAACTACTGTACCAGATTATGTAGAGAATAAAGAAATGATAATAAACATGTATTCTCAGGTACCTTTTACAGAATCTAATATGGAAAACTAGATATGTAGGCACATGAGTATAAGTCAGATAGAAAGCAGTGTGCCACAAGAGAGACACAAATAAGGTATGAAAAGCTCCTTTATTCTGGATTTGTAGGATTTGGTATAGTAGAGAGAGTGGGAGAAAATCTATATGAGTAAAAATGATGATTAAAACTAGGGCATATAATACTTTATAAAAAATAGTCCTTCATCACTAGTTATTTCCATTAGTATAATAATTCAATTTAAAAACCTCAGACTTCATGACTTTAGTGTTATCCAAATATCTATTAGCATGTTTCCTAATATATTTGAAATGAGCAAATTGAAATATTTATGCACACATTAAATTCTAAAAATATAATAAATCACAGAGTTTCATTTACAGTTTATTAGTGAATAGATTACCTCCTATGCTTCCTGGCTACTTTCATATTGATCAGAGAGTTAATAGCCAGATAGAAATGATACTTACACTTTACAATTTGCCTTTAATCATGAGGGTTTTTTTGGTTTTGTTTTTTTGTATTCTATGAACATCTTATTTCGGTTAAGATTATGCTACATCATGAAAGTAGACATTCTAAAAGTTTAAAAAAAACAAAAACGAAAAGGCAGCATACTATAATAAATCTTATGTAACAAAAGTCTCTCTTATCTTTGTATAACTCTATGAGGCTGTTTATGAAATGAAAATATATAAATCAAACTTGAGATGCTAGGTAGTTTCAGGGTACTTTTTTTTTTGGTAGCAGAGTAAATGATCTCCCAAGCCCTTAGCTTGAGCATAATAGAGTGCATATTCTATATAGGGAAAAAGAGAAACTATCAAATGTGTGTATGCATGTGTTCACGTATATCGCATGTTCATGTATATCTGTACACACCCAATCCTTCATGCTGAAACCACAGGCAGTGGTGGTTTCCCTGGCCCCTCACCACCTATTTCTGCATCATTCAAGTATCTTCTCTTAGAATGTAGGCCATTGAAACTTGGGTTTTCTCTCAATGTTATCATCAAACAACATCTAACATCTTTCCTTTTATTTTGGCCTCAGGCAGTCCTTTTATTTCAAAGGAAGATATAGAGAAGCAATGATATTAAAATCATAGATTCAGTGGCAGCAAACAGGTGGCCATGATGAGTGCTCTTTCTTCCGTAAACACCAGAGGTTGGTTATAGCCTATATAGCAAGTTTGCAGGAGAATAACTGTGTCAAAGCTATCAATGTAGTTGCCATGATAATTTATGGATTTAAATGTTCAATTATATTTTAATTAAATAATAAAATAATAAATTAATTTGATGAACTATTGACATTTGCAATAGTGTACAAAATATAACTTTTGTTTTAAATTATAAAGTATTTTAATTAGTTGAAACTCAGATAATTTTTAAATTTCTCATAGCTTCAAACAATAACATATTTTTATCATTCTTCATGATTTAAAAGCACTTCATATATTTTGTTATTCATTACAATGAAGTAGAGAATAGATTTCCCATATTTTTAAGAGGGTCCTAAGAATCTCAGAGGAAAGAAAAGAGATCATTATTTGTCTTCAGATTCCATGCGTTTTGTTTTTTCTACAATATTTTAGACATGTTATAATGATATTCAGATGTGAGGGATATGTGGCCACATAATGAAATTTAAAAACAAAACAAAAGCAAACAATATAAACTAAAAATATAAATTTGTCTAAACAACTATCCAAAGAATAAAATCAATAAGAAATGTACACTTGAAAAAGAAATTGATCATTAGTATGGGATTAAAATGTGTGGTAAAAAAAGTAATAACGTCTTAAAACTACAAATGAAATAGACCTGTAAAGTCAATATTGACCATAAGCTTTATAAAGAATGTTCTTGCTAATCAAACTTCGTGCTGGTTGTAGTAGGATTTATTCAAGAACTGTATAAATTGTTGCATATTTTCCTAAGAAATCCAAAGTCTAATTGCTGAACAAAGTCTAATAAATAAACATGAGCTATGCAGGTTCTCTTAAGAACTAAATTGTGCAGCTCTGAGATCTTGGCATAAAGAGAAAAGAATGTGTGCTAGTATCTAGAAGGTAGAAGCTGACCTAATTCTTAAAGACCAACAGTAGCGGGATTAAAAAAATTAAAAGAAAGGTGAAGTGACTCACGAATAAAGACACAACAGTGGGGAACTATGCAACACAGAGAAGAGATTGGTATGACTATAGAAAAATTATTCAGAGGCAAATATTACTCTGCTCAGGCTGATGTAAGAAGATGTTACAGGTTGGGTGGCTTAAACAACAGAAATTAATTTTCTCACAGTTCTGGAGGCAAAGAGTTCAAGATCAAGGGACCTTTCTCCTGGCTTATGGATTTCCACCTTCTCCCTGTATCCTCACATGATCTTTAGGAAAGAACTTCAGTGCCTTTCCCCCCTTTATAAGGACACCAATCCTATCAACTAGGGACTCACCCTTATGATCTTATTTAACCTCAATTACCTCCTTAAAGGTCCTATCTCCAAATACAGTCACATTGGGAGTATGACTTCAACATATGAATGTTTAAGGGATACAATGCGGCCCATACAAGGGCGATATAGGTATTAAGATGAAGTGGATGTTAGGTTTGTACCAGTACATTAGAGCTGGATTTTGTGGGAAGGTGCAGGTAGCTTTAGAAGGATATATAGAGCATGTATATGGGCATGAAATTCACATGCATCAACCCCAGTGCCAGTGGGGCATGTGGTCTTTTCATTCACCTGCTGCTGACTAGAGTTTTTTCATAGCACCCTTTAAGTATTCTAAAAACTGTTTGAGTGTTTTTTCTATGAAAATTTTCATTAAGCTCATTTTCCATTTCCAGTGAGGATCGGGGAGCTTTGAAAAATTACAGTTAAAAGTAAAAAAGCCTGTCTCCATCTTAAAATTGTCCAATTTGGGGAAAAATGTCCAGTCTTCCAGGTATTCCTCTGCTCCTTGGTATGCCTGATGTGTAGAGGACTGTCTATGTGCATCATGACAAAAAATGAGCCTAAGGCCTGAATTAGACCTTCCTGCTGTCCTCTGGGTACTCAAGGGCTTATACAATGATATTCCATACCATTGAGTGTCCTGCTGTTATTTATGTTGCAAATTGTGTCTGGAAAAGCCCATCTGTGTCCTGGTTACATGCAAAACCTGCTGGGACCTCCTTTTGGACCCTTCCTCATCACAGCTCTTGCTGGAACTGTGGAACCCTGGGAACTCAACATGTTCCCTGTTCAGTGCTTGTGCTAGGCTCTTTGAACTATATAGCCTTTGCCACGGGCCATCACCTTCGCTCAATACATTAGACCTACTGGCTCTCAACTATCTCTTCAAAGGGGCTAAAAATTGACTTAGGTATAGGAGGGATACTCTTTAACACCTCCATGGGTCTAAATAAGTCAAGAACAGTTTATCTTCTCCTAAAATTATATAGGTCCAGGGCTCTTTTCAAGATGGTATAGAGTTCCTAGTGGCAATATAAACAAATGCTCTGATGGACTCAAATTTCATCTCTATTTGGTGGCATTTTGTAGTTTTGTGACCCCCCCTTCTCTATGAAGTTATATTCTAGACGAGTGATCAGGAACTGCAAGTTTGACTGCTTGCTCTCTTCCTCTTTCTCCCTCCGTGAAGCAAGAACTTCTTAACCAGGAGGTACTGCTTTGTTATGTTTTCCTCCTTTCAAAGTCATAATCACACCTACCCCTTATGTAAGATAGACAAAAGTTTAGATTTAGGTCTAAGGGTGTGGAGAGACATTCTAATTATGACATATTTAAAATACATTGATCTAATATGTTCACAATATTATTTGCATGTTAATTAATTTATGCATTTATTCTTACAAAAAAATGTACTGAAAGGCTTAATGTTAGTACAAAATGCCAGGCTATCAAGATAAGTAGTGAATTACAGAGTCTAAGTTCTCAATGAGTTTAGAGTAGGGCAAGGAAGAGAAAAAGAAAACCACAGAAGAGTATTATAAATGCTACAGTAGAGGAGGAAGAGTATTATAGAAGAAATTGTCAGAGAGATATCATTAGTATAGGCAGCTCAATGTTCAAGAATGAATTAAGGAACATCTTGCAAGCACCCAGAAGGGCCATGACTCAGTGTGACAGTTCATAGGGAGTGGTTTCCTATAGAAATAGGAATAGAAATAGCAATGCCACTTTAGGATGATTAATCTAATATTAGAATATAGAAGGTTTGGAGAAGCTAGAGACAAAGATAGATGACACTGTCTGAGCCTCAAAATTGATGTATGAATGGATTGAGAAGAGAAATTCTTGGGAAGGGAGGATGTTATAACATTTAGAAAAAAAAGTTAAAAAGATCACTAAAGATGGCATCTATGGCCAAGGTGAACTCTACAATGAAATGTCATGATAAAAAATAATCCAATAAGATAATGAGAAGTATTAAATAAAATAATTACGGAAGGAGTGGAAAGTAATCTTGCTGTTCTACATCAATCAGGTTTATAATTGTGTCTCGTTTTAGATATTAAACTTTAAAAAGTAAAAAAAAAATGATGAAAGAACAGGAGATGGTCAGGGAAGAGAAGCAAAGATAATTAACCTTCTGGCAAATAGAAATTAAATGAATTAGATCTGTTTAGCTTAGTGAAAGGAAGGACAAGGCTGATCTGATTATAGAAATGAGTCATTCATAGAGCAATTAGGAAGGAGATGCAGTTTTCCAAGACCTTAGATGACTAAACAATAGGAAATAGAGTTTAATACATTAGTAATTTTATTTTCAGATATAAAAAACTCTTTAAAATCTACTACTAAAGCACTGTTAAATAGCTTCCCGTGTTTTTGTAGGTTCCCACAGGACTTTCAGTTCATTAGCCTCTGTCTGTTCCGACTGCTTACTGAGGAGTTAGGGAGGGGAACTAGATGTGCTCCTGGTCTATGATTTAAGTAAATTTGCAACAGGTTTTTTTCTTTCTTATTTAAATGATTTTATTTACTTACATGACAGAGAGAGAGCATATGGGGCAGCAGAGGTAGAACCAGTCTCCCTGCTGAGTGGGGAGCCCAGAACAGGACTCCATCCCAGGACTCCGGGATCATGACCTGAGCCAAAGGCAAACACCTGACTGACCGTGCTACCTAGGTGCCCCTGCAACAGATCTTAACTCGATTTCCTGGATTTGCTCTGAAAATTAATTTAAAATACTGTAACTTTTTCTCACTATGCTCTTTTAAAGTCAATAGGCTCCTCATAAAGTGTGATTTAAGCTTGAAGGAAAAGAAAGTAGTTTATAAATTGCTTTTTCAGGGTACATGGGTACTGGTTAAGAATCTGCCTTTGGCTCAGGTCATGATCCTGGGGTGTTCTGGGATCCAGCCCACATCCGGCTCCCAGCCCAGTGGGAGCCTGCTTCTCCCTCCCACTCTGCCCCTTCTCTCTGCCCCTCTGCCTCTTCTGGTTGTGCTTTCTCTCTCTTTCTCTCTCTCTCAGCTAAATAAATAAATCTTAAAAAAATTTTAAAAATATTTTAAATTCTACTTCACTACAAATAAAAAATTCAAAATCCAGTCCTTAAAAATATATTAATCAAGAGTGTTTTCATTAATTTTCTAGTAATTTAATAACTGACCTTATGATTTTGCCTTTTATAAATTATATGGAAAAATCTTAATTTACACTAATTCAAGTGGACCCTTTTAGAACGCTCCAGGAAGTTCAAGATCTGATTAATTTTATGTTTCTTTCCAAATATATCTAAATTTCCTATGCCTCTTCATAAACTTCTAAAACTGTGCACAAACTGGACATAATCTAAGGTCAATGGGAAGAGAATTGAACTCTACCTCCTAGAAGAATTAATTAACAAGCATGAGGTCGAGTTAAATTCATTTACTACAGTAACAGAAATACATATGTTGATGAAGATACATTTAGATTGGGCATAAAACCCATTTCTTGGAGACTTCTTTAACCTGTAATTTGTGAAGATCAAGCGCATTAAATAGGTCAGATGTGTCCATGAATGATAATCAAAAGTGACATTTACAAAACACTCAAAATTTTAGAATAACCAGATCACAGGATATTCTGCCAATTAGATTGAGTTTGACTGATAGTCTGGAACAATTAGTCCAGGGGGGAATTGGCAGTATGTTTCAGGAGGTAAGGAGCTGGGATCACATATTTGTCTGGTAGGCAATGGGTAGGTAATAGAAGTTTATTTAGACATGCTTGTTTATTAGACATGCTTGTTTGCTTACTATTGGCGCTCTTTCTTATTGTAAGCAGAGAATGCCAGTAGTAACTTAGTTTTTAAGGAATGAAAGATTGTGTCAGTGGTTGTTGGTTTGAACCTACAATTCAGTATAAAGGGGAAACTCCAATTTTCATAGAAAAGTTAAGAAATCGTATCATCTCACCTAAAAGGAACTACAGTACACTGCACATGGGAAAGACGGGTGGGATTATGGTGGGACAGATACTTTGGAGGTAAAATTGACCCATTTAGTTAACATTTTAGATGAGAAAGTTGCCATGTCCTAACATCCAAAGCACAGCATAGCCTTTTTGCTAAGAAGTTGTCTCTAGGGGTCAAATGCTTACAACCATGTGAATTATAATTGCTCTTGATTATTAGACAGTGCAAACATTTTTACAGAAATGCAATTTGTGTGTTTAAGGTATTAAAAAATACCACCCTACTTTGATGTTACTCCAAATGTGGAACTTCCCTTGAACATGATAAATATTAATGCCTGGACTGCTTTTCATTTGGGTTTGCCATCAGTTAGCTCACTTTATTATTTGCACATTAAATTGAGGATGATTATATTAAGAGCACTTCATCTGTTCATTATCTTACATTTATTTGACTACCCTTCTTGACTACCTCATATTTAATTGAAATACCAATGAGCCTGGGAATTGAAAAGAGAACTATTGTGTATTTCTTTGTTTGAAGCTTTTTTTTTTTTTTTTTAAGATTGGCAGTTTCTTTCTTTCTCTGCTCTTCTTCTTTTTTTTTTTTTTTTTTTTTTTTTTTTTTTTTTTTTTTTTTTTTTTTTTTTTTTTTTTCTTTTACTTTTTAGTTTCTGTATTTGAGAGAAGAATATAGTGGGTTTAATAAAATTCTACAAATGCTCAGGAAACTCTTTACCCCTTCAGTCTTCTTCCGAACATTCTCCAAACATCAAAATAAAAACCATAGTTTGCAAATAAAATGTAAATCACTGTTTTTCCAGCTGAAAAAATAAAATAATAATTTAAATGTTATGTTAGCATGGTGTAAGAATTTCTCCACAGCTTTTAGACAAGTTTGATTATTCTAAGGTACAATAGCTCTGTTTTATTCTTCTCACTTCAAAATGTCAAAAAATCACAATAAAAACATTGATTCTAATTGGGAAGTTTAAAGACTATTTTAGGTAAATACAATTTACAATGTGTCACAGCAAGCTCTGGTATTCTTGTGGCAGTTTCTTGGGTTCTTTTCAACATACCTGTGAATTTTAAATGTAAGTATATAAGAACAAATTATTTCTCAAAACCACCTTTTAAATTAATTTTGAACATTTAACTCTAAGTGAAATACAGTAGCTGCTTTTCTTGCATTTACACAATAATTTTTATATTCAAAACCAAATATGAATCATAAGCATCTACAGAAATTTAAGAATTGCACTATAATTTATTACAAACTAAATATTGTATGTTAAAACAACAATATCAGTAATACCTTAGAGACAAAATCACACTTCTATAAAAATGTTTGTTTTTTTCTATTAATCAGGAACAATTATAATTCATATAAATGTAAGCATTTGTATTTATAATATTTACTGTTTAAGGGTGCCTAAGGGGCTCAATTGGTTAAGTGTCCAACTCTTGATCTCAGCTCAGGTCTTCATCTCAAAGTTGTGAGTTCAAGCCTTCTTTTGGGCTCCACACTAGGTGTGGGACCTACTTAAAAAAAAAAAAAGGTCTAATGACATATAATATCAATTACCTAGTGTGTTTATGTTAAATTTATCAATTTATTATACAGAAGCAAGCTTTTTGGAGGTGTAAGTCAATGTAAGTTCATCTATTCATGTGCAACTGTTTTTGTTTGTTTGTTTTTTAATTTATTAACTGGTTACTATAAGTTATTACTTGTTTTTACTTTTGCCATTTTTTAGGAAGCCCTTTCTTCATAATGTATTTGGAGGCCTAATCTCATGTTTGTGTAATATGGTGAATTAGCCTAATGTAACTACATGTTGTGAGAAAAACCAGCTAAAACATTATCAAAATTCACATTTTTGAATACAGGACTTTTTATCATTAATGCAATCATTTTCTTTTTTCCTGCATGGTGCCAAACAGTCTCTTTAATGGATTTTAAATATTTATCAAATTAACCAATTGCTTGAATAAACAAATTCCATTAGCGGTTTTAGATTTGTATAAATATGGGTAGACTATGAGCCATTCATATCCTGAGACAGTTATTGCTAAACCATTTTCATCTTGTACCTCTATTATAAAAATTTTGAGTTTATACTCCTAATAAAAGTATACTACTTGTTTATACTTTATACATTTATACTGATGAACTGATATGTATGCATGTGTATTGTAAAATATCCACAAAATTGAAATTTAAAAAAATTAAGTTTTAAAAAGAATGAGTAATTATAAGCAATAATGTTACATTACTTCATATTTTAATTTGTATCATTCATCACTGACACCAAGATAATCCAAATACAATAAATTACTGATATTTATTGCTCAGTAAAAATTGACATTTCTCACTGTTTTGTTGACAATGATTGCTTAACAGCATCATTAACCATTATCTCAAGGCATAACACACACTTAAATGAGAATTAAATGCACTTTTCCAGTTTTCTAATCATTTTAATGATTATCTTTCTTTTAAATATTACTATACTGGCACTGTTTTTATCCTGTAGCTGCTGACAAAGTGTTTATATTCTTCTTCTTCTTTTTTTTTAAAGTGCTTATATTTTAAGTAAAAAAAAATGTACAGTCTGCTATCTTTTGTTTGCTCTCCTGTACTACTAGAGATATCTTCAATTCACAGCTCTTTGTAGGGCCATTTTCTCAGCTGCTTGTCCACTTTAGACTTAATTTTTTTGAAACTAAGATATTATTATTCAGAAACTTACTGATCCCAAAACAGGTATGTCACAATGCATGACAATCTGTTCAGGGGGAAAAAAAAAGAAGTCTGTAACTGTAAATCCCTTCTGGTGGAACTCTCACCCTTTCCCTCAAGGAACATTGTATAGCATGTAGGCCAATCCTCCATCTGTTGTCAGGATGCAGTGAGAATATAAGTATTCATCCATATTTTATACATTAGTAGAATTACTTACATTCTCTGTGTTTAAATATTATTTATTATAATGTTCTTGCACACTTATGGATTATCGTGCTCACCTCCTGTGATAGAGGAGATATACACCTCACTTTGGAGACAACTAATTGAGGGAATACAGAGAAAAAACTAAACAGAGCCAACCCAGGGTATACACCAAGCTTTTTGAATAGTATTCACGAGACTTTCAAACTGTCTTAGTAGGAGATCTAGTAAATCAGTTTTTGGTAACCAGGAAGTTGTCAAATTCCACACATGTTATGGATGTGGACTAGTTATTATGTTCTGCTACTACCTTTGGATAGGAAGGTAGTTTCCAGAAGACTTCACAGGAAATTATCCCATAATGTGTGACAATATTTTTTCACATAGATATGCACCTAATGTTGTCAATCTGTCTAAAAGAAGATGTGCAATGTGATCTTGGCTTAATTTAAACTTTAGCTTAACTACAAAAGCATCTGGACAACTTAGAATAATGATGCATTTTAATTTTGTAAATGCATGGACTACTAATTTATGCAATAAATATTTCTCGAGTATCTGCTAATATCTAGTACTTTTGCAGGAATAAATAAAAAAGTATTTTTTTCCTACTGGAAATTAAAAAAAAAACAAAATAAAATAAAAAAGGGAAAGCTCATCTGATCCAACAGAGCCCTCAGCTAAGAAGAAAACAAGGTCAAATAATAAGCAGAGAGAGATATTGGTGTTATTTTCTATGGGGTCTTAAGGGAAAGTTTATCTAAAAAAGTAATGTTTGAACAGACTGATGGAGAGGTGGGAGCAAGACAAGCAGGTGTCCAAAAGAAAGGTATTCCAGACTGAAAGAATAGCAAATGCAATCTAATATGCCAAAGCAGGAGGGAACTTGGCAAGTAAGCCTGGAGGCTGGAGAGAGGGAGAGAGGTAGAGTGTGAAGTTAGAAAGGAAAGAGAGAGTGGTGGGGGGCAAATCTACCAATGCCTATAGGATAATTTTTTTTTTTGAGAGACAGATGAGAAGGAATTGTGGGAGTTTGAACAGAGAGATATGATACGTGGATATTTTAAAAATTCAATTAACTCTGAATTTGAACTACAGAGAGTAAGAGTAGATGTCTGGAAAGTAGTTAGCAGGACACTGAAACCTTAGAATTAGACAGTGGTTGCTTAGAGCAAGTCAGTAACTAAAGACCTCGAGAACTGATTGGATTGGATCTTGCATAACAGGCTGAGACAGACTTAAGAGTATGTACGCTGGAGACAGACTACTTTGGTTTAAATCCCAGAACTGGCTGTTTTATGTTTTATAGTAGGTGCTACTTAAAATTACCATGATGCCTTGTCTGTAAAAAAATGAATAATTATACTTTCCTATCTTCGTTATTATAAAAATTAATTGCTAAAGTATATATTTATGTGTGCACACATAAAGTGTGTGTTTATGTGTATACAGCAGCTAGAACAGTGTAATCACATAGTAATTGTATAGTGTTTTCTACTAATATGTAATGAAGGAAAAAGAGGTGAGTCTATGATGAATCCAAGGTACTGGGTGGGGCAACAGGAAGAACGGAGTTGTTTATGCACCGAAAAGGGGACAATTGAAGGAGAAGTAAGTTTAGGGGAGAATGAAAACAGAAATGCAGATTTGGGTATTCTGTTTGTGAAGACCCAGAAGCACCAACATATTTTGTGTAGGTATATTTCAATAAGGAATATAGACTAAAAAAAAAATGAAGTGCTCAAAATATAGGAAAGGAGTCAACAAAAGTGGCTGGAAGGTGAAGGTAGAGGAGCATTGGGAGGGCATAGGTTCTGGGTACTAGGTGGAGAATCTGTTTCTATAAAGGGAGTGATCAGCTTTGTTAGTTGTTTCTGATAAATCAAGTAAGATGAGGGCAAATAATTGATTGATTTACCAACCAAATTTCACTGGGAACTTTAGCTTAATCATTGAAATATTTCACATGACTGATATACAAAATATATAGCTAAAAACATTTTAAAATGTATTCTGTGTTTGGTTTTAACTAATAATTAATTTAAATAGCAAATAAATACAAAGAATATTTGTAACAAGATAGTTTGAGAGGGGATAATTGCAACGCAATAGAATAGGATTTGGCCTTTGGTCTTAATAATACAGATAAGAAAAAAATTAAACCAAGAAGATAACCAGTATGTGAGTACAAATGCATTTAGATGGGTAAGGAGATCCTAGAGTTTGATTTCTGATTCTGTATACTTTCCCCAATTTTTTTTTAAAGATGTTTGAGAAGAAAGACACAATACAAAGACATAGTCCTTGAGGTTATGATTGGAGAGTATATAAGGCAAGGAACATTAAGTCGGCTCACTGAGTGCAAAGGAAGATGAGGTTACTGGCCATGAGTTAAAAGACAGATCAGTCAGTAGGGGTATGTGTTTTCCTCCAGCCACTTTGAGTCACTCCTATACAGCAACAGAACAGGTAGAGAGTCACACTTAACTGAGGTTGGAATTTTCCAAAAGAGGAGATTGCATAAAGGAAAAAGGAGAGGGAGAAGGGGATTCCAAGTTCATGAAATAGAATGATTGAAATGAAACCAAGTCAGGCAATAAAGAAAATAAAGACATGAAGGGGATGAATTCCAGTTTTACGTCAATGGATTGAAGAAGGTTCGGATGGAAAGAAGAGGTTTTTGGAAAACTATAATAATACGGAGTAAAACTGAAAAGATAGGAGGCCCTGGTTGGAGAATGGAGTGATTGAAGCTGATATTAAGGAAGGGGTATGGCTGCTGGAAATAGCAAGGCTAGGGCATGACCACAGAGTGAATGGCTAGAGATAAGGTCATTGAAGTTGAGGCACTTAAAGAACTTCTGGGGTTAAGGTACTAAAAGGATTTTTTAATATTAATATTGAAATCACCAAAATTTTTAGTGAGAACTCTATTGATTCTACTGGGGAGATAGTATGCCAGGCTGTATCTTCATACAGGATCCTTACGGGAAATAAAGTCAGGATTGGCAATTGGGTTTTTCTGCTATAATTTTAATAGGTAGTATCAAGATTTTGGCATCAGAAAAAAGTCAAAATCATAGAGGCTATCTATGGTGGACATAGGTTAAGTGGCTAAGACAAAACAGTCCATCAGAGAGACAGTAAAGGAGACTATAACTGGAAAATTCCTGTAAATTGTTACTTTATTAACAGTAATACCCTAATTCTATTTTCCATATATAACACTTGACAGTTTTTACAGCAATTACCCGGACTTTCTTTAACCATTACAACAACCCTGCTAACAATAGGGAGATAGTTTTATGCTTATGGTGGGGATGGGGTGGGGGGGAGGAGAGAGAAGGTTTAAGATGTTAAAAGTCTAGATCAGAAGCTTATGATTACTAAATACATAGAAAATTCAAAATGTTTCTGAATAAATGCATTGATCTTTGCTCTAAAGCACTATACTTATTTCACTTTTTTAAAATTTTATTTATTTAATATTTGAGAGAGAGAGATTGAGACAATGAGTGGGAGGAGGGGCAGAAGGAGAAGCAGAGTCCCTGTGGAGCAAGGAAGCCTGATGTGGGACTCCATCCCAGGACCTTGTGATCATGACCTGAGCCAAAAGCAGACTCTTAACTGACTGAGCCACCCAGGTGCCCAGTTTATTTCACTTTAAAGTCAATATTTGTTTACATTTTATAGCACTTGACCTCAAACTAGATAGAGTTAGTGGTGTTGAAATACAGCATGCTAGGATGTTACAAACATTTATGACATTCTAAGATAATTGTAGGGCTCAGCTTATGAAGATTCCATGCAGAAGTAGAATAAATTTTGACAGGTATATAGATAGATCGATAAGCATGTAGATAAATAGATAGATAATCTGAAGACTGAACCTAAAATATAGATTGAGGGGGGTATTTATGAAGGAATGAAAATAATCTCTTTTGAAATTTTATAATATAATTTTAAAAAGTTTAGATAGCAGATGTTTTTTAGATAACAATATCTTGGTGCACCTGGGTGGCTCAGTGGGTTAAGACTTTACCTCCAGCTCAGGTCATGATCTCAGGGTCCTGGGATCAAACCCTGCACTGGGCTCTCTGCTTGGTGGGGAGCCTACTTCCCCCTCTCTCTCTGCCTGCCTCTCTGCCTACTTGTGATCTCTGCCTGTCAAATAAATAAATAAAATCTTAAAAAAAAGATAACAGTATCTTTATTATAGTACATATAATGTAGAACACTGTGCTTCAGAATACTATTAAATACTTGAAAACATTTTCTATTTTTGTTTCAGGAAAATAGTTTCAACTTCATCCTCTTCCAATATGCTTAAATTTTCCTGCTATTCAGATCATGTGCGTCAGAATAACTTGGGGATATTCTGTCTGTGATATGGACAATTTACTGAATGTATGGAAACTTCAGATTCTTCATCTGTAATTAAAAACTGAAGATAACAGTGTAAAACCCCAAGGTTGGGATGAAGAGTAAAGGAAAGAATGCATACAATGTTTTGAGTACTATGTCTTTGTTTTAGCAAGTACTTGATAAATGATGGTTATTGTTATTATAGTAATACTTATTCAAATTTTTACAATTCCTTCCTGCCTTCAGAGTTGCAAAATAAATCATATTTTATATTTTAAATAATATATTTTCATATATTAATTTTTAAAAAATGTTTAAAACACATGCTTGAGCATAAACTATTTCTCAGCAATTTATAGTTATTTCCATGTCTTTTGTTCTGGTAATTTGAAATAAGAGTCCTATTTGTTTAATGTTTGTTCTAGTTTAACACGTAAGTTTCTTTTTCTTCTTTGTATTAAACTCCTGAAATCAATTTCAAGCTTCTTCTGGATTTTCCTTTCCCTCAGGTGAAATTAAATGAAGAAAAAAGTAAATCCCAAACAAAGTATCTTGTTGCTGTGTGTATTCCAAATGATAAAGAAAATTACAAATATGGGGCAAACCAAAAGGGTAAAATGAGATGGTGAAATGAATCTAATATATAAAAAAATCACAATATATGTAAATATAAATAAATTTTCTGTTTAACAAATTGAATATTGAGAAGTTGATTATCTCTGCTGGTTGTCCCAGAAGCAAATTTAGCAGACAAGGATTTAAGTACATGTAATTTTTTTGGTATTTACATGAACACAAGCAAAGAAGTGGGAACTGGGGAAGCAGTCAGCAAAGAATATACATTTAGTTACTAATGAACAGAGCAAGTAAAATTTTATCTTAAAATAAAAACAGAAACAAACAAACAAACAAACAAAACCCCTGAAATCCCACTTCTGGGAAACTGCAAAAAACATACATATCAGAATTACCTACTAGAGGACTGAGGGAGCTGGGGTATTTATACACCCACTCTGGAAAGTTAGTGACTAAAAACTGTCTTCGAAGTTGGGTTTGGCAAGGAAGTACTTCACTCTTCATATTCAGGAAAGAAACTTTCAGTTTTCTTTGAGATGTGATGTCAATAGATCAAAGTCTTCTGATGCTGAATGGGCTGTATTAGCTATTACGTGTGTGTGAGTGGGGTTGAGGGGGTCCTTTATATGCTATAGCAATATAAACAATCAACACATCCAGAAGATAAGATCACACAAATTTAAAAATGAAACATGGAAAATATACTAGCAAAAAGAAAATTGTTAAACCAGTAATAACAGCCAAAAGGAAAAACAGACAAACTAGTAATAAAGTATTAAAACATATCAAATTAAAGAGTCAGTATGCCAGATTTTAAAATCATTCTAAACCTTTATGCATCTAATACTATATTTCCACAATATATAAAACAATGATCAAGATAAAGGTTGAAAACATATTGCCAAATCTCCATTCTGTCGGATCACTGTGGTTGATATTAAATTAGAAAAATTTAGTGAAGACATAGAGAAGATGAAAAGACTATAAATAAAATCCATCTAATAAATAGCCACTATAGCTCCACACAAAGTATTTTTATGCATTCATGTATATGTATCTGTCTAACTCTCAAATCACAATTTCCACCATCAAAAAGAGCTATTCAATGGAATTATTGTGTTGAAAAGAAGACACAGTAGATTTAGGGATGAGGGTGAAACACTATGTTGAATATCTAAAGAGTTTGAGGGGAAAAGTAAACAGCAAAAAGGGATATAATTAATACATAAAGGCACACCAAAAAAATTAAAAAGCAGATCTTTGTCTCAGCAAATTTCTAAAATCAGAGACAATAGAAAATATTTCATACACATTTTTTATAAGTGAATGAAACTTCTGAATAAGGAAAGCCCATAAGATTTTTAATCCAGTTTATCATATTTGAGATCTATTTCAAGCAGTTACAGTTTATGTGAAATAAAATTACAGTCAAAACTACTGTAAGGGACATTAGGCTGGACGATCATGATTGGACTCAGTATACTCCCAAGTTTTAATCAGCAGGGTTGTGTCCTGATCTGGAAAAATAAAACATTCTTATTTTATGTATTAACACCTCTGGGATAATTTCATCAGTACAATAGTGTGAACCTTGTCTCAGACCAAATTCCAGAGTGAACTGGACTATATTTCAAATAAAAATAGTGTCAATTTTTTTTAAAGATTTTATTTATTTTTTTGACAGAGATTACAAGTAGGCAAGAGAGACAGGCAGAGAGAGAGAGAGGGAAGCAGGCTCCCTGCTGAGCAGAGAGCCCGATGTGCGGCTCGATCCCAGGACCCTGGGATCATGACCTGAGCTAAAAGCAGAGGCTTTAAACCACTGAGCCACCCAGGCGCCCCAGGATATATATTATTTTTGAAGTGAATTCTAATTCTAGGCTAACAAGAGGATGTTTATAAACAGATAAAATCTCATCATTAATGTAGATAGTAAGAGAAATAGTTATTCATGTATTCATAAAATTAAATTCACAAAGGATGTTATTAGGACATACAATCAAAATAATTAAGTACTGTCTGTGAATTAGGATTTGAGATAAAAAATTATTTAAGATACAAAATGAATGATGACCAGAATGGAAATGTACAAAATAAATGAAGTGATATATGAAGAAAATAATTTACATTGATAGAAATATCACACAGTGGGCTTTACTATCATTAGTCTGTCAAAATTATTTCAGTCTGTTTTTCACAAAGTTAAAGAGTTTCAATGAATAAAAAAAAATACATCAGTGAAAAAGTAAGCCTCATCTTTGGTGGTAAGAATTCTTAATTTCTTTATATAGGTTAGATAAAATAATATATTTCTCACATAACTGATGATATAATTTATGATTGTGTCACCTATAATAGCATAATTCTCTTGTCATATTATTCAATACTATTTTTAAGGACTTTGTTGTTATCTTCTATTTTTTTACTGTATGATCATACAGATAGTTTACATAGAGTTAAGAGTGACAGTCAGTCTTAAAACTTACCAAATGCACAGGAAAAATGTGTGAATATAATTTGAGACAAAATAAACTATTGTTTTAAAAGCAGTATTCAGAGATTTGGAATATAGAATCCTTCACATAGTCCCCTCCCCTTACGAAGTACAAAAAATTACCTCAGGGAAAAAAGAGACTTACTTTTGCTTGCTATATTAATTATACAACTATATGCATTTTAATTTCTTTATATTAGTTTTAAACTTAATAAAGATAAAACATATGTAAATATTTACACTTAATCAATATTTTAAATTTATCAAACAAGTAAATACTAAGAAGCCATGTTCTATATGCAGCCTCTAAAAATAACTAACTGCTTTAAAACTAACTGAATTAGCACAGACTTTTACTGCACATAGTTACAATTTAGTAAATTTTATTTACTTCACAGTGTACAGAATTTTTTAATAATAGGTCATCTGTGTTGGTAAGATACTTTCATTTGCAAGGAACAAATACTGAATCAAAATGATTTAAGCACTCAAGAAATATCTTATATTACATAGCAGCAATTTGGAAGTAAGCAGTTCAGTACCTCATAGCTTATTTTCATCTTTTTATGCTAACATTCTGGAAGTATTGGTTAGTCTCTCTCATGGTCACAAGATGGTTGCAGCAGCAACAGGCATCACATCACAACAAGCCAGTAAAGGACCTTGCATTTCTTGTATTAGGAGCCAAAGACCTATGCCCAAAACACTTTTGACCACTGCAGACGTGCCCCTATTTCTCACTGCCCGACATTCAATCACATGTCAGTCACTGGAATTCATTCATTGACCAGTTATGGTGGTACCACTGTGGGATCACTGTGGAATCACCATAGAATGTCTTTCCAACAAGATTTACTAAAGTTTCAGGACAGAAATCTGGACAAAATTGGGGCTGTGAGCATAAGAAGAAAAACTAGGGTTGCTTCGAGGCTACCAGCAATGGAGCATATGGCATTCTAATAAAAAATAAAGAAAGGACAGTAGGAAAAAATTCTAACAAAAGGCAACTTTATTTGCAGTTTTTGCTTCAACCCTAAATGAAGATAGATCACAATATGCACAGAAGGTATGTCGGAGTCAGAATCATGCATCCACAAGATGAAATCCTGGATGAAAAATTTCCCTTTCCCATCCTCCACTAAACAATCTACTCACCCTGTGTCTAAACCTGTACTTTGATGTCAGCAACATAATTATTGGTCTTTGTTATGGTTCCCCAACCATTATAAATGAGCACCTGCTAATGCAAATAAAATCACAATTTTGACACATTTTCCAGGCTTTCATAAAGAGGAATTAAACTACCATTTGGAATTTTGGAGCAAGACATGCATTCTCTATTTTTCTGGCAAGATTACTAGATCTTCAAGTGGTCCAGCTATGAGAGCAATCTTAGCCAATTCTAATATTTAAAAAAATGTAAGGCAGGTGTTATCCAAGAAAGAATTCTAAGAAAGTATTTTATTAAATTAAAATTGTAGCTGTGCAATTACCTTCTGGTAAGAATTAAATTTACTGATTAAACTAGAGCTCTCCCACTATGTAGACCTTCAATCTCTCAATATTCTCCACATTGGGGAAGACAAGTGACAATCATGATCGCCAGCTGAAATTTGGAAAATAGTTTAGGGTAAAGGAGCAAATACAGACAAGCCTTCCTTCACAGATTTCTGGATCCGTAATGCACAGTACTTAGGCAGTTTAAAACCCTAAGCCTAGAATTTTTCATAGATGCCTTGTGGAAGGACATTCAAACTCTGTCTAGACAAGACATCTTGTCTTGTCTAGCAAGACATCCTCCCTTATTTTGATGTAGGTTAGGAGGGATAAAGAATAAGAGAGCTGAGAATATTAAACTGAAGGCCAAACATCTCAGATTTGAATCATGTAAGAGAATATTTGGACATTATCATTCACAAATGGACAAGATACTACTAAAATTTTTGGTAAATTTTATTTTAACATAATTTTGGATTTATAGAAAAGTTGCAAGCAGAGCAGAAAAAGTTCTGTATCCTGTATCCAGTTTTCCTTATTATCAATATCTCATATTAATGTGGTCCATTTGTCACAACTAAGTATTATTGATATATTTTTATTTACAGTAAATTATTAAGATTTTATAGCTTTTTTTAATAGTTCAGGGATCTTATTCTAATCACTATAATTACAGTGTTTGTCAAAATGAAAATAAAAAACAAGTATATAAACAAAAGTATACAAAACTGCTTTTATGTCTTGAAAGCCCTAAGAGGTTTCAGGACACCAAATAAACCAGTTCCAAGGATTTCCCCAGGACAAAGTTGAACAGCTCCTGCTTCTTCAGTGTTTCTCAAAATACAAAAGAAAAAAAGTTGAGGTCTTTGTTTTAATGGAAAATCTGACCCTTGCAGGCAGAGGGAGTGATAGCATGTAAAAATGAGGGCTCTGGAGGCTGAGGCTCTAGGGTGACGGTCCCACTCACCTGACCATACTCCCCTGGTGAGATCCCAGAACGCACACAGTGATGCAAGTGAAGGCCAGGGGACTTCAAACGGGTTCACTAGCAGTAGCTGCAGCCCCCAACCTGTCTTGGGGGGGGTGCTGTGTAATCACAAGTACAAGCATAAAGGCCAATGGATGCGGGATGACTCCACACAGGGAGAATTACAGGGCCCTAGTGTGACCATGCAGAATGGACCCTAGAGGAGGAGTGCCAAGGCTGTTCCCACACAGTGATTCCTGGAGGCTCTGTGGTCTAAAATCCCTTCTCAGTACTGAACAGTAGACTGAGTCTCTCTCTCTTTACAGTAATAATAACTAAAAAAAAAAAAAAATCTGAGTAATATTGCACAGGAGTACTAGATACTGCCTGGTTGGGAAGAAAAACTACATTCAATAAAAACTGGGCTGTGCACACGGCATGCTGCAGCACACTGTGACTGACCCTGGGGACACCTTCTGGCATACATACACCTGGAGAGTAAAGCAGGGGTGGGAGATAGGGGGAAGGGATTGAGAGCAAAGGGTTGGAGCGCGGCTCACTCTGGTTCCACAGCTGATTGGACAGCCTGGTCCATTGCGTCCAGAACCTGTCTGGGCTGGTGGCACAGGTGGCCCAAACGTACCATTTCCTGTGGTGCATAGAGTGCAGATCCAGCTCCTCTGTTGTCTTGGACGCATTCATGGATTGGGGAGGTCCAGGTTGTTCCTGAACACCAGCAGGACGGCGGTGTCGATGAGCTCATCCTCCATCAGCATCGTCATGAGCTCCTCATGCGTCCCATTCACAAGCCCTGGGTCCTTGTTGTCAGCCCCGAAGAAGAGACTTTGTGTGGTCTGGAAGCTGTGGCAACACAGAGGGCGGGGCTTGTCCAGACCACCCACATCCCACCACCCGGTGAAGCTGATGTTCCCGTGCTCTGTGGTTCCCACTTTGAAGCCTTTGGTGGGAGTGGCTGTCACGACCTCAGCCAGCTTCAGTTCCTACAGGATGGTAGTCTTCCCCACAGTATCCAGGCCCACCTTGAGACTGCACATTTCTTTTTTTGCCAAAAAGATCCTTGAAGAGGTTTGCTTAGATATTCCCTATGTTGCAGTGGGAGTGACACTGGCCAGAGAAAACCGTGGCGGCCAGTGGCCTTCGGGAGGCTGCTGCTTTGAGCCAGGCATTGGTTTCACTCCCGCTAACATTTTATACCTTTCATCTCATGTTCTTCTTTCTGTTGTAAAATCCCATCCAGGATCTCCTATTATATTTACTCATAATATTTCTATATGTTCTTCTAGATGGTCACTTCTAGATGGTGAACATGTTCTCAGACCTTCCTTGTTTTTGACAGTTTCGACAGTTGACTTTGACTTTGACAGTTTTGAGGAGCACTGGTCAGATACTTGGTAAATTCTTCATCAGTTTAATTTTGTCTGATGTGTTTCTCATGGTCAAACTGCGGTCATGGGTTTGTGTGGGATAATGCTTGCGGAGATAAAGTGCTGTTTTCTTCACGTCTTATCAAGAGTAACTACTGTCAACATAACTTCTGATTGAAGGAGCGTTTGTTAGCTTTCTCCAGTGTCAAGTTATTCTTTTATTCTCAGCTTTCTATACTGTATCCTTTAGAAGTTACTATGCACCTCACACATTAAGGGGTGGGGAGGTTAAGTTAGCCAAGTAATTGTATCGGCAAAGAAACAGAGAGCTTGCTATGCAGAGGCATCATATAACTAATAAACCACCTCCAGAAGGGTGCCTGGGTGGCTCAGTGGGTTAAAGCCTCTGCCTTCAGCTCAGGTCATGATCCCAGGATCCTGGGATTGAGTCCCACATCGGGCTCTCTGCTCAGCGGGGAGCCTGCTTCCCTCTCTTCTCTCTCTCTCTCTGCCTGCCTCTCTGCCTACTTGTGATCTCTGTCAAATAAATAAGTAAAATCTTAAAAACAAAAACAAAAAACAAAACACCTCCAGAAGACCAAACCTGCACTAATCTCTTTGGGAGAATATTCTCCAATTTTCTCTTAAATGTGACCTGGGGCGTGACTAGACAGGGAAAAATTCCCCAGAGGCAGAGCCAGAATGCACATTAGACACTGAACAATAGAGTTGTTTCTAAAGTGCTGTGCCCTACCCACTGACATTTGATAAATGCTTTGGATAAGGCAACTGTGTTTCTTCTTCTTCCTCTTTCCAAATGAATTTTTATTACAGTGTTCCTATTCCTAACCCTTATTTCAGCATGGGGTGTATAAACATATTACTTGTCTCTTAACTGTATAAACCAGTTATAAAAAACCAGTTATACAAACCAATACACATACTGGAACTTGCTGAATATTAATCATTCTTCATGGATATTTATGTATATATTAATTTAGGATTTTCATGCTGGAGGAAAAAATTTGTTCCATGACTAGAAGTGAGTGCATGGATATTTGGATAGCCACAAAAATAAATTAACAACAACAAAAAAGGTCATTGTCCCTTTATGTTCTTTTTTGGTAGCATAATCTTGATTTTTAAATTTTATCATTAGTATATCATTATCCAGGAAAAAAAATATTCCTTTACCCTCTAGTAGGTAGGTATGGTCATAAGGTTAAATTCTCTCCATAAAATAGAAGTTGAAGAAAATTTTTTTAAATGTATGCAATTTCAAGTTTTTGCCATTAAATAAATGGAATTTGACCTTCACCTTTGACTTCCCTGACTTCTTTCTACATGGAGTAAGGATGTATTGAAGAGTTGTTCTGGCATATGGGGATGAGGGAAAATGTGAAAAAGGGGGAACAAACAAATAAAAATTTAATACAAGTCACAACCCTTGACAATACCTTAGAGTAGGTCCTCCTTTAGATGGAGATTTTAAGTGAGAAAAATACACACTAGTCTTTTACAAGCTACAGATTTTTTTTGAACACAGTCTCCTATAATCAAATTTTACATTAATTGAAAATTGCTTCAAAAGCTTATATGGAAATTTAAAAGGCAAAAAAAATTTTTTTGGAACAGGTACATGAATTTATTTAGATATTAATAAGTAATATATAAATAGGTAAAGAATAGAGTAGCTTTTTTTTTTCAGAAATATAATTAAATTAACATTGAGCTCAGAAACAGACCCATATATATTTAAAACTACACATGATGAGATAAAGTCACATCAAGGGAAAGAGATAATCACTTCAGTCAATAGCAGTGGAACTAATTATAAATGTGGAAAAATTATATTGGGTTTATATGCATATCAACCTCAGATGAAACATAAATATCAAAGACAGTACCTCAAAGTCTTTAAAAAACATATAAGGATTAATGGCGCACTAGTGCCAATACACTGCTAGTATTAAAATATCTTCTAACGAGACAAAAAATGACAAATGGAATTGAAAAGACTGATAATTTGGAACATATAATAAAATTAGTGTTTCTGTTAATTAAAATGACCCATGAAGAGACTGAAAATAAGGGCACAAATTTGTAAATTTGTCATAAACTGAAAAAAAGCCCTAGAATATAAGATATATAAAAGAACTCAGGCAAAAGTCATCCCCTGAAAACATTGGACACCAACCGACTTTTCACAGAATGAAAACATACCTAACCTCATTATGAGCAGAAAAGTGCAGATAAAACCATAGTGAGAACTCATTTTATAACTAACCAAATTAAAAAGCCTATAATGACCAATGTTGGCAGGGAATAGAAAAAGGAAAACCTTCATAACTCTCTATGGAACTGTATAAAGTGGGGGAATAATGGCAAGAGAAAGAAAAGCTTTAGAAAGCAGACTGACAGCAGCCTAGAAAGGAACACGTGCCAATTTCAAGAACCACAAATTCTGTTCTTGATAGATATACAGGTACTCATACAGATATGGGCATGTGCAGATAGGTCTACGATATGTCATCTACTATCTACATCGTAGACTAGAGACTTTTTTAACAAAGATTTTATTGAGAGAGAGAAAGGTGGAGAGAGAGAGAATGAACAGAGAGGCGGGTGAGAAGGAGAGGAAGAAGCAGACTCCCTGCTGAGCGGGGAGCCAGCCTAAGGTGGGGTTCGCTCTCGGGACCCCAAACAAGATCACGACCTGAGCTGAGAAACCTTTGAACTCATGCGTAAGAAGGCTGTCATCCTCTATGTCTTTCCTCTTTTTGCCGCCTCCTCCCTCCTCTTTCTCTCCTTTCCTCCTTTCCTTCTATCTTTCCTTTTCTTCCTAAGCCCCTCTTTCCCTCTCTTCCTTTCTTCTATCTACTGACCCATCCTTCATTTTTATTTCCTTAGACATGCTTGCAGAATACTCTTGGGCAGGCACTACCTTAAGTGCAGTACAAATCCTTCATTCAATCAGCACAACTTAATGAGTTAAGTAGAGTTACCATCCCCATTTTCCAGATGAAGAAAATAAAGCAAATAATTGATGGCAGTTCTCAGAGGAAGTGCAGTTTTGTTGTTGTTGTTGTTTAATTTGCTCCCACTTTTTTCCCTTATTTAAAATTCTTCATTTACTATCCATAATACTCTTACCTATTCTTTCTCCGGCATATAATTCAGTTTTTATCTTAAGAACATCTTATGTAAAATTTCTTTCTTGGAATCCCAGAGTATGTCAAGTTGTTCTAGTTTTCTATCATAGAACTTCTGACAGTTAGTGCTAATGTGTTGTACACAAAGAGAATATAAATATAGTAATTTGTGTTTGTCACTGTTTTTGTGTGTTAAGCACAAGTATAATATAAAGTATAATATGCATGTATTATAATATATAATTGTGCCTATATAAAATATGTAAATACGTAGAGATAATAATATATAATGATATATATCATACTATATAATCATAATATAATGTAAATAAAGCATGTGTTTCATGTGGTTAATGTCTATCTGATACCAGGTTGTAAAATTCCCTAATAGCAGGTAATATTCTTGTTTTAAATGTTACTTTCTTCCTGTTGGCTAGCACATTGCCTGTATAGTAGAGTCACTCAATTACAAGCTCTTTTCTGCTTTTCTAGAACCACCCAGTGACTTTCCAAAAGCAGGAGGTGGTACCTGCCTCAAAAAAGAGGACTATTATATCACTAACATTGCTTGGAACTGTAGACCCATGATGCGGATATAAAGCAGAATAATTTTTGGTCCGTTTTATTATTATTTATAAATGCTCTGCAATTCAAAGCCCCACTGGTTGTACTCAGGGCAAAATGCTGCCACCCTTTTATTCTCCTTTATTCATTCTTTTATACCACCCTTCCATCAATCATGTTGGATGGTCTAGGTTGGAAAATTAATGCATGTTTATAGAATATACTTTTTCTTGGGGTGCCTCGGGGGCTCAGTCATTAAGGGTCTGCCTTTGGCTCAGATCATGATCCCAGGATCCTAGGATCAAGCCCCACATGGGGCTCCCTGCTCAGTGGGAAGCCTGCTTCTCCCTCTCCTACTCCCCCTGCTTGTGTTCCCTCTTTGCTGTGTCTCTGTCAACTAACTAAATAAAATCTTTAAAAAAAAAGAATATCCTTTTTCTGTGGAATTTCAATATTAGAACTGAGAATACCTTTTTGAGTGTCTCACACAATAAGAGCTTTGATAGGGGTGGGTTGGGGATAATGTTAGAAACTAAGTATTCAGTCATGTGACAAGCTCTACTGAGCAACGAAGCAATAGTAAGCAGAGTAGAATTGTTGATAAAACTTCTTCCAACTATTCATGCGACTAGTATGTTTTCATATAATTGAGTTCCTAAGATGTCTCCAATTATCTTCATTCAGATCCTTATTTTGATTTATATATTTTAAATTAGATTTTGCAACATTTACAACTTACCTTCTCTATCAACAAAACATGGTTTGGGCTATAACAGAATGAATTCATAATGTCTTAAAAATAACATTAAATTACACATAATGGGAAGTCTAAACCTTGGCTGTTCCAGAATTGATTCAAAGCCTCGGTGAGTCCTAAATCACCCTGATTCTTGCTCTCCACTCTTCCATCCTGCTTGTGGTAGCAGTATCTTTCCTCAGAGGTGAAATTCAAGTGTTGGGTCTGAAAAGAGCAGATCCAAACATGGCAGCTTTCCAAGCAGGAAGAAGTTGAGGAAGAAAGTACAAAAGGTTTCTTATTTCAACACCTACATGTATTAAATTGAAAATCTTTCTCCAAGTCCCTCTCACCCCAGATAGTCTTCTCACACAGCTCATTGGTAAAAACTGAGTTGTCTGACCACTATTACCTGCAGAAAGTTTGGGGAGACACACTTCAATAGTCTTCAGTCTCTGTCATGGAAGGTCGTTTTATGCAAGAAGAAAGGAGGAAGAAAATGGCTGCTAGGGAGACAAGCACACATAACATTTATGTGTTAATATATTATCGTAAGAAGCCTTTGTATTTAAGATGTTGAAGGAGAGAGATTTTTAATTAGGAATATGACTCTTCATCTTCTACAATTCCTTGAAGCCTCCACCTCCCTCTAAGAAAAGGAATAAAAAGATAAAGTATTTCCATTTAGCCTATGAAGATGGTGACCATTTCAAAAAATTATGTATTTTTTGAACAGTGTACCAGGGGATTTCCGAAGGAACCAGACAGCACGGTCAAATACTGTTCCTGATGTGGATGGAGAATAAGTCAGTGTACCTTGACCTGGGCTTGGTAGCAATAGAGCAGTCACCAAGCCATGAAAGTGGAGGAAAGAAAGAGAGAGAACAGTAACAATAACTTGACAGAAGAGAGTTGTAAGATATAGGATCCCCTGAGAGAAGTAGTGACATTCAATTAAGATACACAGTCAGTTCAAGGCAACCTCAGAGGGAGGCAACCAGGGGCATGAGTGCCCTGATCTCTTCCTACTTCCCGTCAGAGCACCTCACTGACTGAGCCCAAATAGAGCACCAGAGTTCAAGAGTGCTCACTGTTGTAAGAAACAGGGGTCAGCCTCACATGGCAAGTGAGAAGGTAGAGAAGGCTGGAGAGCGAATTGAAGGTAGCAAAGGGAAGATATATTGCACAGCAAGAGAAACACCTGCATGGTGAGAAATTCAAAGAAAGAAATGTCTATACTCTGTCCCCATGACTGCTATTCAATTCACTCCTCTAGAAGAAGCCACTATCAACAGTGTTTTATATTCTCACATATAAATACTAAGACAAACTAGCTACCAATTTTTGTATTTAAATGGCAAAAGTTGGGACACCTGGGTAGCTCAGTCTTTAAGCATCTGCCTTCGGCTCAGGTCATGATCCCGGGGTCCTGGGATCCAGCTTCACATCAGGCTCCCTGCTCAGCAGGAAGCCGGCTTCTCCCTCTCCCATTGCCCCTGCTTGTGTTCCCTCTCTCGCTGTGTCTCTCTCTGTCAAATAAATAAAATCTTTTTTAAAAAATGACAAATGTTGACTTTTTCAAAAGAAAGTGAACTTAGATTAAGAGCACAGAATTTCATATATATTATAAGAATATATATATGTATATATAGTTATCTGTGCTAAGTATTTGAATCAATAAATTCAACTATGAATCAATTGCACAGTGAGGCTTGATTCAAGCCCATATCCTTTGGCCAGTGACTTTCATTTCTCCAAATTCTAGTGTAATTTTGGTTGGCTTAAACTTGCTGACTTCTAATTCTTCATTAGCTTCTTTTTACTCAGTTACACGTTTTCTCTCTTACTACCACCACACTGTGTTATGCCCAACTCAGAACTCTTTTTTTCCTTTTGATGGTTTAGAATTTTAACACTGCATTTGTGCTCTATCAGTAATTACTTTTAATGTACATATTTAAGTAAATATTTTTATATTCAGTGCTTCTGGCCTTTGGCTACAGAAGGGAAAAACCTTAGCAAATTTTAAAGACCTAAGAAATACATTTTTTCATATTATCCTTAATGTTTCTATCTAGAAATTAATTTCTATTTTTTTAGAAATTACTTTCTAATGCTTTAATAATGGACATTAGTCACAATTACTGTTCTTGCATATAATAGTTAAATTACTACTATATTTTTGTCTTTTTCATATTGGTATTTTTAATTTCTCTCTTTATTTTAAGTAATCTCTACACTGAGCATGGGGCTCAAACTCAAGACCCTGACTGAGATCAAGAGTCGAATGCTGTACCCACTGAGCCTGCTAGGTGCCTTGTGTATTGATCTTTCCTGTCACTTTACTCCTTTCACACAGTTCACACCTGAGAGTCTTTCGCAGATTTTTAAAGTGAAGGTATGTTGGGGCGCCTGGGTGGCTCAGTGGGTTAAGACTCTACCTTCGGCTCAGGTCATGATCTTGGTGTCCTGGGACTGAGCCCCGCATCGGGATCTCTGCTCAAAGGGGAGCCTGCTTCCCCCTCTGTCTCTGCCTGCCTCTCTGCCTACCTGTGATTTCTCTTTTTGTCAAATAAATAAGTAAAATCTTAATTAAAAAAAAGTGACAATATGTTGTATGTGAGCATTCCTCATAGTCATCTGTTTTAAAAATGCCCTTATTTTGCCCTTAGTTATGGCTAATTAAGCACTTGAATAGGGAACATTTTGTTGACTTCTTTTTCTTAAGATTTAGATTTTACTCTACTGATTTCTGGTGTATATTGATGATTTAAAAAAAAAAAACTTGCTGTCAATTTGATTATCACTTTTTCTATGAGATTTTCTTTCTTTCTTTCTCTTTCTTCCCCTTTCTTCCTTTCTTTCTTCCTTCCTTCCTTTCTTTCTTTTGTTCTCTCTCTCTCTTTTCTTTGTTTTCCTCCCTCCCTCCCTCTCTCTTTTCTTCCTCCCTCCCCCTTTCTCTCTCTCTCTCTCTCCCCCTCCCTCCTTCCCTTCATTCTTTCCTTCCTTCCTTCCTTCCTTCCTTCTTTCTTCCTCCTTCCTTTCTTACTTTCTTATAGCCTGTCAGATCTCATGACTTTACTCTTGGTTGTTAATTGTCTTTAATTTTACTGCAAAGGGTTTAGTATGTTTTTATTCGTGCCTATCATTCCCAGCACTCATATTCTCAGTTTGAGGTTTCATAGTATTTAAAATCAGGAAATTCAGGTTACTTTTAACTTCATGTACTGTTTCTTTGACATTTCTTCTATTATTAGTCTCTAGACATCCTATTAGACATGGGTTGTTGTTTCAAAATTTTGCTTATTTTTATTTATTTTTTATTTTTTAAAGATTTTATTGCTCTCTAGACAAATTCCTCAGAACTGTCTTTTGATATACTAATTTTTTCTTTACTTGTATATGGTCTATATTTTTATGCACTCTTTCCATTTTTTGACCAATGATCATATTTTCTCATTTTCAAGATTTCTGGGTACACTTGATACTCCATATATTTTTTCTAATTTCTACCCCACAATTTTTCTTTTTATCAATGTTCTTCCATTTTTCTCCAAAACATTTATATTAAAGTCATTTTCAGTTTCCTCTATTATTTTCATTTTATCTAGTGTAAATTCATCTTCAATTGATTTGGTTTGTTATATTTACTAATATCAGTTTGAACTTCCAAACTTTTGGATTGGATGTTCATACTGAGCAAGGGTTCTTTCTGTTTGTTTATTTATAGTTTTCTCTTTTAGTTCTCTGTGTGTGTGTGTGTGTTTGTGTTCTCATTCTTCCTTATAATCTGAATTTATATCATACTAATATTTCTCCCAACCAGAACCAGAACAATCTTATATAGTTGTTTCAGAGTTCTGCCCCCCTGGTGATATACATGCATAAATTACACAACATGGTTGGCTGCATGGTTGTATCTGCTTCATTCATTGCACCTCATTAAGTATCCACTTTATATAAGTCATAACTCCAAGTAGAATTCCAGCACAACTTTTTTGCATCCCTTTTCAGAGTAGGGAAACAATCCAATGTCTTTATTTTATAGTATATCCAGGTCTTGCATTTCAGGGAACTCTTAAATCCTGTTATCCAAAAAGAGTCCTCACTTCCTTCTTCCTCTGTTTGTTTTCTGGTTCCAAAACTAGCAGGCTTGCATATTTAAACCTAACTGTTGCTGTATGTTTATAATTTGTTTGGTTCTGGAAGATGTTTGTTTTGCACTTATTTTTTTAAATAGTCTCTTTTATAGTTTTTTAAATACCATTAAGTGTGTGGAGTGGAGCAGAGAAGTCAAATTATAACTCTTGATTCATTGTTTATTGGCTCATATTTTCTTTCTAAGTGAAATACATCTGTAATGAAATTAAATGTTAGTCCACTTATTGAAAGAAATGTTTTATAAGTAAAAATGTGTAATGCTCTGTTTTCTTTTATAGATAGATGAAGCAATTACCCTTGGGAACTCTGCTACTTAATCCTGTGAATGTATGATATATGAAATATAGCTTCTGTAATGAATAAGATGATAATTATGGAGATTTACAGATTAAATGGAATAGAATGTGTTACATTCTGGCAATGTAATGACTATAATAGATGTTTAGGGTATGCACTACATATTTTATTTCTGTCAGGTATTTTTCTACAGGGCTAAAGAAATCATAAGTAGGTGAAAACTGTTGGGTCATCTGGATCATCACCTTGATATGAAGGGTATTCTCTATAGTATATTTTTTAGGAATTTTTCAAGTTTTGAATAATATAAGCTATAGGTCTTCATAAATGGCTCCATGGCCTGAGAATTTTTTTACAATTGATAATAATCAAGTAACAGTATAGAAATATGCAGACTGTACTTTCTTCTCTCCAAGTTGCACAGGTGAGCACAATAGTTGTCTCTATTAGAACACAATCACTCATTCATAACTTCAGATTTGGAAGAAAGTCTTAAGGTCAGCAGTTCTATGTCTCCCATATTTCTAGCATCCATCATAAAACATCTCCAGTAAGTGGTAATCCAACTTTAGTATCCACATTTTCAAATCAAATTATACTCCATGAAATGTGAGGGGAGGGAGAAATTATTAGAAAACATTTTCTTGCTATAACATCTGTTTTTTTTTTATGACACTAAATAGAATGCATTTAAGTCCCTGTTCAAATGTCCTCCCTTCAAATATGTGTTTGCAATTGCCACTCTTAAGTGTCTCTTGTTATTAAACACCTTAAGTGTCCTCAAAACTGTATAAATTTCTTGGATTTAATTGTCACATCATTCTTTTACTTCTAGAGTTAAAATCCTCTAGTGTGTCAATGTTCTTCCTGAATGTATTTCATGAACAACTTATCACAATATTCCAAATGAGTATACCCAGCACAGAAAATAGTGCACCTGTTCTCTCTTGCTCTGTACACTGTGATTTATTAAATTTAATCTACAATCTTTCTAAATAATCCCTATTTTATAGTATTTCAGATTTTCATCATTTCTTTTTCTATGTGCCTCCAAATTAACCAGGTAATGTTAAGCTCTATCTAGTGTAGAGTCTGGGCTTAATCTTCTTCCTCTCTGAAACTCAGCCTACATTTTGCCTTTTCATCACCTGCTATTCTTCCTATAATTTTCAGACATATTTGGCATCAATTTAATGAACTTATCAAAAATTCATTCAGTCCCTGGATATGTAATTTGTCTGAGCTAGGAATCTTAAACTCATCTAATTAGCTAGAGTTCTTACATTTTTTTTCCTTAATGTTTTTTATTTATTTTGTTAATATTTTCTCACAAATGTGGTTTTCATCTCATTCCCAAATTAGAGAGAAAATGAACTCAAAATAACATTTGAGGACTTTATCTTATTTTTCAGTTTGTCTTCTGACTGTCTCTTCTAAACATCAGACCTATGGCTTCTCTGTTCATTTTTTTTTCCTCTAGATACAAGCCAAAAGTTTCTGTTTTCCGCTTCTTCTAAGTAGTCATTATATTCTAAAGTTTAGGTCTCCTAATACTATATTTATGGACTTCTGGTATTTGTATTTTTTCTTGGGTATGAACTGTCCATTTTTTTAAACTTTAAACATGCTAATTTTGAAATCTCATCATTTCCATTTTCATTCTTATTTGGCCCATTTAAAACTATGGTTTCAGAGTATAATTTTTTAAATGTTTAAAATATCTTTATGATTTCAAATATTGATTTAAAAATATTTTCTCTGCATTAAGTCTAAGATGCATGTCCAAATCATTCACTCAGAATCACTAATTTCAAGTTATAGTGCTTTTATTTTACATTTTTTAACCACCCAATTCATTTTTCTTATTCAAAATTAGTGTAGTACAATAAAAACCCGTATTGCTTTTACAGTATTCTTGGAAATAAAATTTTACACAAGATAAGTCAGGAGTGGACTAAAAAGTCATTCTTTAAACACTCAGAACATTCTATCAGTTTGATGTTTTACAACTGTATGTCCTATCCCTATCCTAATCTAATGATCTTCATCGAGGGCATATTCCTTGTATTATTTTATTTTACCAGTTTGTGGTGTTTGTCCATTATGTTATGCTATTGCTGCTGATTCTTTCCATTCTGGGTGGAGGGGATGGTGGGGAGGTTAATTAGCATCCTTTTCCCTGAATCATCATTCGCCATGAGCACATAACTGTTTCCTCTTAGGGGATAAGTCGGGATGTGTGGATGGGTGAGCTAAATTTACCTCTAACAGATAAATAACTTGGTATTTCTATTTCTAACAATTTTATTCTGCTGCTCATATATCATCTGTGAATCTCCAGTGTTGCATCCACCCCAGTTTTAATGGCCTTTGACGTTTTGTTTTGTTTTGTTTGTGTTGGCCTATGTTCACCATTTTAATCCAAACATGTTGAATGGCAAACGGTATGTCCTTTTCACTGATACATTTCTGGTTCCAAGAAAAGCTCAGGATCTTAGTAGGACCTTAATTAAAACTTGAAAAATTAGACAAAGTTTACATAAGATTTTAGCTATGTCTCTCACATTAAATTTGTCTCTTGAATTTATTTTATCACAGATATTAATTATAATTTATGCATTATTAGAACTAATATATGATGAGGGCGCCTGGGTGGCTCAGTTGGTTAAGCCACTGCCTTCGGCTCAGGTCATGATCCTGGTTTCCCGGGATTCAGCCAGGCATCGGGCTCCCTGCTCAGCAGGGAGTCTGCTTTTCCTGCTGACTTCTCTCCTCTCATGCATGCTCTCTCTCTCTCTCTTAAATAAATAAATAAATAAATAAATAAATAAATAAAATCTTAAAAAAAAACTAATATATGATGATCTGGATTATAATTTCTTTTCTTCTAGGAATGAAGTTCAGCTTTAGAGTGAAGAACAAAGAGAGACAGAAAGGGAAGTGAGGTGGAGGGGAGCAGCAGGAGGGCAGAAGAAGAGAGAGAACTAGTTTATTTTTTATTTTATTTTTTTTAATTCATCCATTTGTCAGAGAGAGAGGGAGAGAGAGAGAGCGAGCACAGGCAGACAGAGTGGCAGGCAGAGGCAGAGGGAGAAGCAGGCTCCCTGCCGAGCAAGGAGCCCGATGTGGGACTCGATCCCAGGACGCTGGGATCGTGACCTGAGCCGAAGGCAGCTGCTTAACCAACTGAGCGACCCAGGCGTCCCGAGAGAACTAGTTTATTTTACTGTAAAGTCAAGTCTACTATAGGAAGAGAAGATAAAGATCCCTTGTTTATAATTATTTGAAATATAAACAAATTCTTGATGTTTACTACCACTTTAAAATGTAAACATGTAAACTCCAGGAAGATAACACTTCATAGGTCTCTGGAGATCTCTATCTATTCAATCACACTTTAACTCTGCAAGCCCTGTTCCTTAGCACATATTTTTAAAAATTAATTAATTTATTTATTGGACAGAGAAGGAGAGAGTGAGAGAGAGTGAGCATGAGCAGAGGAGGGGCAAAGGGAAAGGGAGAAGCAGGCTTCCTAATGAGGAGAGAGCCAAACACTGACTGATCCCAGGACCCTGGGATTAAGACCTGAGCTGAAGGCAGATGCCCAAGTGACCTTAGCACAGATTCTTGTTCTTATTTTGGCTCTTCAAAATTTTTCGAGTTTTAGAATTAGTTTGATAATTTCTACCAAAAAAAAAAAAGTCTGATGAGATTTGGAGATTATATTAAATCTACTGAGCAATCAATTAGAGGAGGGGAATTAAATGTTAACATTACTGAGATTTCTCACCTAGGAACAAGGCATTATTTTTCTATTTGTTTAGGTCTTTAATTCCTCTCAGCAGTGATTTACAGGATACAGTGGACAGGTCATGCATGTATTTTGTCAGACTTATCCTTAAGTATTCTATATTTTAAAGTCTTTATAAATGTATTTTCTTAATTCAGATTTTTCATTCTCACTGTATAAAAATACAATTGTTTTGTATGTTACACTTGGATCCTATAAACTTTCCAAATTCACTTATTTTTAGTTTTAGCAGCTTTAGCGTATAATCAGTTTAGGGGGAAGGAACACTATTCTCCTTACCACAATGTCTTATATAAGATTACATCCTAGATTTATGAGTCTTTATTATGAATATATTTATTATGAATAAATATTGGATAATTTCAAACATTTTTCTGCATCTATAAGATAATTTTATGTTTTTGTTTTTTTAGTTTCTGAATATGGTTAATTACATTAAATGATTTTAAATGTGAAACCAAATTTGCATTTCTAAAATAATAATCATGGTAAAATCTCTTTTTTACTTATTGGATTCTACTTGCCAAACTTTGATAAACATTTTCTTTGCATCTATATTCAAAAGGGATACTGAACTATAGTATTTTTTTCTTACACTGTGTTTGGTCTTGGTTTTAAAGTAATTATGGTTTCACAGAATGAGTGTTCTCTTCAATATTCTGAGTTTTTGTAAAGTGCTATTATTTTTCCTCAAAATTTCTCTAGAGGGGGGTGCCTTGATGGCTCAATCTGTTAAGCCCTGGCCTTTGGTTCAGGTCCTGATTCTAGGGTCCTGGAATTGAGCCTCATGTCTGGTTCCTTGCTCAGTGGGGAGTGTGCTTCTCCCTCTTTCTCTGTCCCTCCCCCTGCTTGTGTGCATGCTCTTTTCCTCTCTCTCTCAAATAAATAAATAAAATCTTTAAGATAAAAGTTCTCCAGAGGAGCAATTTAGGCCTAGAGTTATCTCTCTAGGAAAATTTTTAACTAAAATTTCAATGTCTTTCATTGAAACAGAATATTCAGGTTATATGAAAGAAAATTTTTTCCACACCTATTTTATTTTCAAGTCTATTTCTACTTTAGCAAACTGGTCATGTTTGCCATCCAAGAAATTTAAAATGTTGAAGTTAATTTGAATTTAATGGAATCAAGTTTTTCATAATATTCCCTAATTATCTGTAAGCATCTGAGTTTTGTTATCTTTCTGATTCCTTGTAATGATGGATTTTGACTTCTATTTTCTGAAGCAATCTAGCTAGAGAATTATCAATTTTATTTATTTTCTTATAGAACTAGTTTTATATTATAGATATTTCTTCATTTTTTATGTTTTCTATTTCATTGATTTCTGTTCTGATCATTATTTCCTTTTCACTGCTTCATTTTTTTTTGAACAATAACAAATCTTCTTTATTGATGTTTTGGAGTGTTAACATTTAACTTTTTATACTCACGTGGCAGTAATTTGTTATATGACTGAGGCAAGGACCTAAGCCATTTGTCCAAATACTTAAATAATTGTCCTGGTTCTATTAATTAAATAATCCATCTCTTTCATATTAACTTATTATTTAAAAATATCATCTTGTTTACAAAAATAATTCAATAAATTCAACTTGCTTCTGAACATAATAAAAATTTTAGAGTTCTGGAAACCTATTAGGGCATTTTTATATATCCTTTCTTTCTTTTTTTTTTCTTTCTTTTTATTTGACCATAGTCAACACACAATGTTACATTAGTTTTAGGTGTGCAACCTAGTGATTTGAAAAATTTATACTTTATGCTATTTTCACCCCAAGTTTAGCTTCCATCTGTCCTGTCACATTGCTATTACAGTATCATTGATTGTATTCCCTATGCTGTGACTTTTATTCCCACCAAACTAGACTAATTTCTAGCACCATACACAAAAATAAACTCAAGATGGATTAAAGACCTAAATATGAGATCAAATCCTAAAGGACAACAGAGGAAGTAATTTCTCTGACATCAGCCACAGCAACATTTTTCTAAATATATCTCCTGAGGCAAAGGAAACAAAAGCAAAAATAAACTATCAGGATTATGTCAAAATAAGCTTTTTTACAGCAAAGGAAACCATTGACAAGACAAAAAGACAACCTACTGGATGGGAGAAGATATTTGCAAGTATTATATCTGATAAGAGGTTAATCCTCAAAACATATAAAGAACTTATATGACTGAACACCGGAAAAACAAACAATTGAAGAATGGCAGAGGACATAAATAGACATTTTTCTAAGCAATACATGCACATGGCCAGTAGACACATGAAAAGACACTCAGCATCACTAACCATCAGGGAAATGCAATCAAAACCACAGTGAGATATCACCTTATACCAGTCAGAATGGCTAAAATTAAAGTGACAAGAAAAATAAGTGTTGGCAGGGATGATGTGGAGAAAAAGGAACTCATATGCACTGTTGGTGGGAATGTTAAATGGTATAGTAACTATGGAAAACAGTATGGAGATTCTTCAAAACATTAAAAATGGAAATACCATATGAACCAATAATTCCACTATTGAGTATTTACTCAAAGAACACAGAAACACTAATTTGAGAACATATATACAACCTCTGCTTATTGCAGCATTAATCACAATAGCCAAGATATGGATGCAACCTAATGGATGAATGGATAAAGAAAATGTGGATGGAATATTACACAGCTACATAAAAAGATAAGATGGTGCCATTTGTGATAACATGGATGGACCTAGAGTGTATTATGCTAAATGAAATAGACTGAGAAAGACTAATATCATATGATTCCACTCATTAGTGGAATCTAAAAAATAATAGATAAACAAGTAAAAAGGAGAATCACACCTGTAAATACAAAGAACAAACTGATGGTTGCCTGGGCGGGTGGTGAGGAGAATAGAGGGATGGATAAAATAGAGGAAGGGGAGAGGGAGATACAGACTTCCACACATTGTTTTATACTGTTCTATTTTGGGGTTTTATTTATGTTTCCTATTCTTTTATCTTGAAGTCAATGCTGAGAGTACTGATTTGAGACTGTTTTTATTTATTGCCATGAATTTTCCCTTTAATGTTGTTTAGCAGCATCCCACTAATTCAGATATGTGTGTTTTAATTTTCACTATACTTAAAACTAATACTTCAACCCACTGTTGTACTTTCCTTGCTGTGAAATGTGTTCTCTGATCAGAAGCAATGCTGTGTGGAAGGAACCAGGATGGGGACTAAGACATTCTATGCGGGAAAGAGTGGTGGTGCTCATGAAATATTATGGACAGCAACTGCAAGCTCATATCCAGAATATGTGTCCATTTTGATGAGGCTGAATCTGGCTCCTCCATCTTGGAAGCAGTCTGGTGTAATTAACCCAGTATTTAGCTATTTGCTCTGGGTAATGGTATCATGTCAGGGGCTCTGTGTCAGTCTCTGCTGTCGGCAGACCAGGAATTCAGCAGTAGAGCTAACTATCAAAGGGAATCCTTTGAATTAAACCCATAGATAGCCTTCAAAAAAAAAAACCTAATACTTTAAGTGATTAAAATCCTCTTCAATATATTGAGATTTGATATATGGTCCAAATTGGTAAATATTTCATGTGTACTTCAAAACAGTGTGTGTGTTGCTGTTGTTGGTTAGAAAGTTTCATAATTGTCCATTAGGTCAAATTGGTTGGTAATATTCAAGTAGTCTGTATTTTCAATGATGCTTAAAAAATAGCTTTATTTGAGTATAGTTGACACATAATGTGACATTAATTTCAACCTAGTGATTCAACATCTCTATCGGTTGTACTGTGCTCACCACAAGTGAAGCTACCATCTGTCATCATGCAATGCTATTACAATCCCATTGACCATATCCCATATGCTGTACATTTTATTCCTGAGATTTATTCATTCCATAACAGGAAGTCTGTACCTCCCACAAATCTTTACCCATTTTGTCCAACCCTTCCCTTCTCTCCTATCTGGCAATCATCATTCTGTTTTCTGTACTTATGGGCCAGATTCTGTGTTTTGTCCGTGTATTCATATGTTCCACATATGAGTGAAATGATATGATATTTGTCTCTATCAGTATAATTTATTACACTTAATATAATACCCTCACTTAGCATAACGCCTTTAATATAATACTCTCTAGGTCTATTCACATTATCACAAATGGCAGGATCTCATCCATTTTTATGACTGAGTGATAATCCATTGTGTGCGTGTGTGTGTGTGTGTGTGTAATTTATTTATTTCATGGCTTCTTTATCCTTCTTTATCCATTGATTTTTAAGTCTGTTTGTTCTCTCAGTTTTTGGAAAAGGGAGACTGAAATTATTTTTTGAGAGGTTTTATTTTATTTAATTGTCAGAGAGAGCATGCACAAGAAGGTGAAGCAGGAGGCAAAGGTATAAGTAGGCTCCCTGCTGAGCAAGGAACCTGATCCAAGGACTCAATCCCAGGACCCTGGCATCATGACCAGAGCTGAGGGCAGATGCCTAACCAGCTGAGCCACACAGGTGTCCTGGGGGATTGAAAGTTTTAACCATAATTGTGGATTCTTCTATTTATTTTTGCAGTATACTGGATTTACTTTCATGTACTTTCAAGGTCTGTTATTAAGGGTATGGACATTTAGGGTTATTATATCCTCTGGATCAATTGACCCTTTTATTATTATCACATTATTTTCTTCATACCCAATGATACTCTTTGATTGGAATTCAATATTGTTTGATATTGATATTGTAATTCCACCTTTCTTTTGACTTTTTGTTAATTTCTTTTTCTATCCTTCTAGTTCTTATACACTTGTGGTTTATATTTGTAGTTTTTCTTCCTCTTAGGCACCATATAGTTAGAGCATGCTTTTTAATACAATCTGAAAACTTTGTTTTTAAATGAGGTATTTAGGCCATTAAATTTAATATGTTGTTGATACAATAGGGTTTATGGCTATAGCACACTATTTATGTTCTGTTTGTCTCATCTTCTCTTTATTCACTCTTTTCTTCTTTCTCGACCTTCTTTTGGGTTAACTGAATATTGTTATATAGGCATTTTATCACCGTGATAGCCTATTCCATTTTCTGTCTCTATTTTGTTATTTTAGTGATTGCTTCAACTTATCACAACCTAATTTCAAGAGTTATTATGTCACTTTACATACTTTATAAGAACCATAAAATATTACTTTCATATTTTCCCTTCTTGCCTTTATGAAAATGTTGTCATACATTTTTATATATGTGTATGTATTTTAATATTACATGTGTGTATCCATTCATATACATGTGTGCATATATGTACAAATGTTACTAACTAAACAATGCATTATTATTTTAAGCAGTAAATTATCTTTAAAGAGATTTAAATAATAAGAAATATATCTGATATTTTTACCCATGTAGTTAAAATTTCTGGTATTCTACATTCCTTGTATGCAAGTCCATACTTCTATATGGTATCACTTTCCTTCTGCCTGACAAATTTCCTTTAACATATCTTATAGTTTATGTTTTAATAATAACTTATTTTGGCTTTTGTGTACTAGGAAATCATTCTATTTTTCTTTAATTTTTCAACAAATAATTACTTAATCAATTACATATTTATGAAATTATGTATTTCAATGAATCCATCACTCCATTTCTCCTAGAACATCTTCTGAAAGCACGTAGAATATAAAGACAAAGCAATTCATGTGTGTAAAGGTGCAGGCCTGTTAGGTCATAATCAGGAAACAAGCTAAGAAAGGAAAAACAAAAGAATACTTTTTAGGGTAGTAGGAATGAAGAGGTACCTACAATATGAGACCGTACTGACTCCTTGAAATCAAGGTCTGAAATGGGTTTCTGATTCTGAAGAGAGATGGGGGAAAAAAGTAATAATGGATTTCTAGCTGGTATTATTATGACTTAAGCAAAACTGACATTTGATAAAGTGGAAAGAAGCAAATGCAACCATTTATCTAACCAGGTTGAATGTGATATATATTGGGAACCCCAAGTTTATGCATATTAGACATTGCCATTTAGTATTATATATTTCCTAATTTCTATTTTAATTTCCCATGCCTTTAGGTAGTTATGCAGCATTTTGTGTGATTTTAGCTTGGTCTTCTAGGTCATTAATTTTTCATTTCAGCTTCACGTAATGAGCACTATAACCAATCCAGAGTTTCTAACATAAAATATATAAATTAGTATATACATATATTATATATATATTTTCTATTTTTATAGAAATTATAGTTTTAAGCTAAATTCTCTTTTTTTAAAAAATAAGAATTATTTACTTATTTGAGAGAGAGAGAGCACAGGGAGAGAGTTGGTGGGAGAGGGAGAAAATGTCAAGCAGACTCCCTGGTGAGAATGCAGGCTGACATAGGGCTTGATCTCATGACCCTATGAGTCAAAACTAACAAAATCAACTGACTAAGCCACCTAGGTGCCCTTAATATAAATTTTCTTATCTCATTAATAATGAATTATGTATTATTCTTAAGTTACCTTTCTGCTTATTTTCAATAAAATAATAATCATAAATTTATAGTGACATTTTGTTGTATAAGCCATGCTTTGATATTGAGATTGATTACTTTGTTAGTTAAATTATTTAAATGCATGATGCACCTTGATTTTTGGTCAATAAATTTCATATGTTATTTATTTATAAGTTTTGAATGTATCTGTTGACTTTGAAATTTCTTTTTCTTTCTTTTTTTTTTTAAAGATTTTATTTATTTATTTGTCAGAGAGAGAGAGCGCACAAGCAGGAGTGGCAGGGAGAGCCAGAGAGAGAAGCAGGCTCCCCGCTGAGCAAAGAGCCTGATTCAGGACTGGATCCCAGTATGCCAGGGTCATGACCTGAGCCGAAGGCAGCAGCTTAACCCGCTGAGCCACCCAGGTGCCCCTTGAAATTTCTTTCTATATGACAGAGAGAATAAATATATGTTTTTAAAGTGTAATAGAATAACCAAGGGCTTTTATGTCTTGGGAGATAAAATTAGGCACTACTCAAACCAAAAACTTGAATTGAGGAAATTAAGATTACATGACACATAATGAATCCTTAGCACTTCTAAAGGCATTAAGTGTTTCTCAAACTGGCATAAAATTAGATACGAACTGGTTCGATATGCTAAGATAGAGTAACAAAGTAAGACTAGGTAAATAGTATACTTGATTATGTAGCCTTTACATTTGGAACAAAAATGAAGCATAGGAGAATGTGAATATTCCTCTGTGGTAGATTGATTTTTCATTAAATGTTCACTGCCTCCATGACCTTTGGGGTAAGAGTGTTGATTTCCTTTCATTGGTGTTGAGCTTAGCACTGTAAATTGCTGTGAACAATATTTGAAGTATTTGAAACATAACATACTCTACATCTAAGTGAATTAGTTAAATAATTTCCAAGATTTGATTTGGTCCCTGGGTCTTTTTCCTCTACCATGAGAAGAATATAGTCCAAGTGTCACTGCTCCATTATCCTGAATTTTGAAATAGACAACTGGAGGATGAGAGCCAAATTCAACCCACATCAGGATTATAACCATCACAAAAATCTACAGGTACATGAGTGAGAAATAAATGACAGCAACTGTAAGTCAGTAAAACTTGGATCATTTATGTTTCATTATTACAGCAACAGCCAACTAAAACCCATCCAAACACTGTCCAGAATATTTTAGACAAGCTAAAAATCATTATTATTCCAGTTGCATTAACAAGGGTCTGCTTAATGCAGAGAAGGAGACAACTAATTATTCTCTATCATTTCCTTTTTTTTAAAATTTCTTTTCAGTGTAACAGAATTCATGTTTTACACCACACCCAGTGCTCCATGCAATGCGTGCCCTCCATAATACCCACCACCAGGCTCCCCCAACCTACCACCCCCTGCCCCTTCAAAACCCTCAGGTTGTTTTTCAGAGTCCAGAGTCTCTCATGGTTCATCTCCCCCCCAATTTCCCTCAACACCCTTCTCCTCTCCATCTCCCCATGTCCTCTGTGTTATTTGTTATGCTCCACAAATAAGTGAAACCATATGATAATTGACTCTCTCTGCTTGACTTATTTCACTCAGCATAATCTCTTCCAGTCCCGTCCATGTTGCTACAAAAGTCAGGTATTCGTCCTTTCTGATGGAGGCATAATACTCCATAGTGTATATGGACCACATCTTCCTTATCCATTCATCCACTGAAGGGCATCTTGGTTCTTTCCACAGTTTGGTGACCGTGGCGATTGCTGCTATAAACATTGGGGTACAGATGGCTCTTCTTTTCACCACATCTGTATCTTTGGGGTAAATACCCAGTAGCGCAATTGCAGGGTCATAGGGAAGCTCTATTTTTAACTTCTTGAGGAACCTCCATACTGTTCTCCAGAGTGGCTGCACCAACTTGCATTCCCACCAACAGTGCAAGAGGGTTCCCCTTTCTCCACATCCTCTCCAACACACATTGTTTCCTGTCTTGCTGATTTTGGCCATTCTAACTGGTGTGAGGTGGTATCTCAATGTGGTTTTAATTTGTATCTCCCTGATGGTTAGTGATGATGAACATTTTTTCATGTATCTGACTATCATTTCCTTTTAATGTTTAGTTTGTTTATTCCTCTCTGTTTTATTTATATGGTCACCAACAACCTACCAAATATGGTTTCTATCCACGTAGACTACATAAGAGGAATGGACTGTTTATGTTACAAATGTTTATATGCTTCCACATACAAAGTTTTTCCTTTTCCTTTTAAATAAGTAAAATGACATATTTACTGTATAATAGTGTCACATACTTGAAAAGTGAGTTTTCTTTGAGATACGCATCTCCTCATAGTGTGCTGACATTACCCTTCAAGTCATTATGTGTCAAGTAAAAATGTATTTCTAATTTTTATAGTACTAATTATAAATTACTACAAAATAAGTTCTATTAACATTATCAGTGGTTAAGCCAGGTTGATACCATGAATCCTTGAAACAATGTTTTGAAAATGCCAGTTTACCTTTATTGTATTCCTCCTAAAAACCTAGAACCCCAGTCTAATTCTGAGAAAAAGCAAAATTGATGGGCATCCCCAAAAACACTAGACACGACTGCCAAGTTCATGAAAAACAAGTGAGAGAAATCGTCAAGAAGACACTAAGACTATATGACAACTAAATGTAATGTGATATCCCTTATGGGATTGTGGAACAAAAAGAGGACATTTGGTGAAAACCAAGATCATAGAACAAAGTGTGGACTTTAGTTAATAGAACTGTATTTATATTGGTTCATCAGTTGTGAATAATGTGACATATTAAAGTAATATGTCAGCAATCAGATAAATGGTGTGCAGGATATATGGGAACTCTATACTATCTTTGCAGGTTTTCTACAAATCTAAAACCATTCCAAAATGAAACATTATTAAAAATAGAAAAGGTGTTATTTGTATAAAGTGGAAATATAGTTTATTTTCATTCATTAAAAAAACCTCATTCTGTACCAAGTAATATTTAAGAAAGAAAAAATAGAAAGACAAACTACCTAGACATTTGCTTAAGTAGAGCAGAAGTTTACAAATAAGAATTTGACATTCTTCTAAGGTTAGGGTACTTTCCTTTTTCTGTTTTTTATTAAAGTTTGTTTATTTATTTATTTATAATTTGTTTTTAGTAGTCTCTGCACCCAACGTGAAGCTTGACCTTACCAGAGATCAAGAGTAGCATTTCTGACTGAGGCAGCCAGGCACACCCTTTAGCATACCTTTCTAAGATTAAATAAAACATTTTGAAATCAGATAAACATGCCTCAGTTTCATTCTTTCTTTCTTTTTTAAGATTTTATTCATTTATTTGACAGACAGAGATAACAAGTAGGCAGAGAAAGAGGAGGAAGCAGACTCCTTGCCTAGCAGAGAGCCCAATGCAGGGCTCGATCCTAGGACTCTGGGATCATGACCTGAGCTGAAGGCAGAGACTTAACCTACTGAGCCACCCAGGCGCCCCAGTTTCGTTCTTTCTTTACAAGACTTATACACAGTAAAGCCTTTTAGAAGGCAAAAGAGGATAGATTTTAATTACTGAAAAGGGCTGAGTCTGAGAACTGGTACCAGTCAGCAATCATGTTTTATTTGAAATTATATTTAAATTCATGTATGTACAGATTTTCATTATATTTTCATTTTTACATATATGTTAACCTAATGTTTTATCCTAGATAGAAAGGAAAATCAGAAAACCTAAATAAGGCAGACTGATTATACTTTAACAATCTATGTAAAATTAATAGACTGTTCATAAGGTGTCAGAAAGAAAAATCAATGTCTTGAAAAAATTTATTGTATGTATTTTACATAAAAATATTGAAGCCTTATAGAATATGCATAGGAAAGATTATATAATAAGCTATAATCATGAAAATTGAAATATATTTAGGACAGAGATAGGGCCTGTTATGTATTACTGTAAAATATAATACCAGGGCACCTGGGTAGCTTTGTTGGTTAAAAACCTGCCTTCAGCTCAGGTTGTTATCCCAGAGTCCTGGACTGAAGCCCCACAATGGCGCTCCCTCTCCCTTTGTTCCTCTACTCTCCTTCTTCCTTTGAACCTCCCCCACCCAACCCCCCTGCTCATGTGCACACTCTCACTCTCAAATAAAACAAATCTTAAAAAAAAACAATAATATAATACAAATTATCTTTTAAGGTGTTTGAACATGTAATTAAAAGAAAAAACAATCAGATAAATCAGGTCTTATGGATTAGTGATTGATATATGTAAACAGTTAACTTTCAATTTTATACTATAGAGTTTTCTCAGCAAATATATGAAAAGCAGATTATTATGTGCAAGATTATTTTCTCAGATATACAGTGGATTTAATTTGAAGTTAGGATATGAAATAAAACCCAACAAATAACATCTTTGATTATAATGGGGAATAAAAACAAAATAGTTACAAAACACTTTAAACCAGATGACTTCTCTCAATTGTTTTTAATGAACTTGGCAGTGCCTGGATGGCTAGGTCCTTAAGGGTCTTCCTTTGGTTCAGGTCAGGATCCCAGGATGGGATCAGCTCCACATCCGGTTCCCCGCTCTGCAGGGAAGTCTGCTTCTCCCTTTCCTACTCTCCCCATTTGGGTTTCTCCTCTTGCTGTGTCTCTCTCTGTCCAATAAATTAAATCTTTAAAAAAATCACTTTGAACTTAGAATTTACAGAGTTATAATGGAGATTCTACAAAACTGGTTTTTAGTTTGTTGAAGTTATCAGTAAAAATTCATGATGATCATGAAATTATTAATTAAATAATTAATTAATTTGGCAGACAGAGATCACAAGTAGGCAGAAAGGCAGGCAGAGAGTGGGGAAGCAGGCTCCCCACTGAGCAGAGAGCCTGATGCGGGGCTTGATCCCAGGACACTGAGATCATGACCTGAGCTGAAGGCAGAGGCTTTACCCCTGAGCCACCCAGGCACCCCAATTATAAAATTATTAAATACTATAAAGCTGTGCCTGATAAATTCTAAAGTCTTTCTGCTTAGTATTCAAAGATTACATATCTTTTTCTGTGTTAATTAATTAATTATTTACAAAAGACACAGCATAATCTTATGAAGAAAAATACACAACTTCCAAAATCATATAAGCTACAGTTGACCAAACATCATGTTTTGGGTTTTGTTTCTCTCTTCTCTCACTCAACTTTGTCAATGTTTGGGAAACATAAACAAATTTTGGATAGCTGGATAAACTAGCATTTCATTTTAACATATTACGTAATTTTGCAACTCGGCACTCCATTAGGTAATTTTGCACAAATATTTTGTGATGAATTTTATATTACACAACTGAAGCTTGATAAAAAGAGTTATGTTCCATAAATTACCAATTTTCTAATTGGTAATTGTACTGATTTTTTAAAAAGGGGGCAAAGTACATGTTGCATATGACCAATATTTTCTTATTACATAACAAATACTCTATAAATTGTTAAATGATATCATATTAATAACACACTTGTGTTTCAAGCTATGCACTGAAGAAATTATTATACTGTGATATGTTGTTTTCTCTGAGCTTTGAAGTAGATTTGAAATGATAATGTAAGAAAAAATTAAACCATTTTTAAATTCCCATAATCTCTACTGTGATTAAAAGAAATACTTGAAGGCATTTCAATATCAGGGACTGCCAAGGTTATGGGCTATTATATTGCAGTACTTTACATCCTCCACATCTGGCATCCCTCTCCAAGGACCAGTCCCACCTGCCTAATTGATATATTAAGTCAAATAGCTGCCCAAAACATTTTGCAAGTTCATACCCCCCCAATCCTTCCTTAAAGAAGCATCCATTGAAATAACTGCAGTCCATCTAAGTTCTAACCTTACTAAAATGCGTGTCATGCTGTCCTCTACCTGAAAGCAAGAAAAGTGTATCCCCCAAAGCCTGGTTATGATTTGGTTACACACTTTTCCCCTTGCCTCCTCCCACTTCCCCAAAGATGTAAACTTAGATGCAATTCCTACCAATTCTTTCTCCACACCCTCCAAGATCTGGAGCCATTACACATAAAAGTCACTCAATTAATATCCATTGAAATAATAAATAAAAAATGTAGCCCTGATTTCATAGTATGATCCTGATATCTAGACTTTCCTTTTGACAACATGTAAAGTAATTCTTGGCTATCATTCTTAACATTTACCACTTTTCATCAGCCATCCTGTTTGGTTGATACCAATTACTATCCACTCCAGAGTGTGATGTAACCAGTTTTAAAAGGTAACATCTTCTTTACCAATGTATCAATTTACCAAACAGTCTAATATAATATGCTGGTTTTCTCTATGAATAATAATAATTCTACATATTCTTCATGAGGAGTAAACAGGAGTTAGGCATACCATTTCCATCATTGATTTTTGTCAGATGTTCTATCACACTGTGGAAAAGACTCTCAAGACAATACCAAGCTTGTTTATAGTGTGACTGGCCCTTTACCAGGGTGATATTAAGTGGCCTTGAGAGCTCCTCCTCAGGCAATAAGCCTTACATTTCTCCATGTCACTGTTTACATCTTGGATCATCAAACAGGACTCTCTGTACCCATCCTTTTACAGTACACATCCTCCATGTTCTGTCATTTTCTGTTACTATCTTTAATATTTTATACTTGTTATCTTAAGTTAGAACAAAATCTATTTTTTTATTTTTGCTGATCTGATTTTGATCTTGCCACCAAAATATAAACTACATGAAGACATGAACTCTTCTTTCTGGTGTGTCTACACTAATGTTGTGACATGTTGTGTAACAGAATACCACAAACTGGGTATCTTATAAATAACAAAATGTATTTGTCATAGCTCTGGAGGCTGGGATGTCCAAGATCAACATGGCAGCATGTTATAACGAGACTTATCTTCCTGGTTTATAGCTGGTACCTTCTCACTGTGTTCTCATGCGGTGTATAGGGCTGGGGATCTCTCAGAAGTCCATTTTAAAAGGCACCATGAGGGCTCCACTTTCATGATTTAATCACTCGCCAAAGACCACACCTTGTAATATCATCATTTCTGGGGGTTAGGATTTCAACATATAAATATGAGGGACTTAAGTATTCAGACCTTAGCATGGTCCTACATTCTTATAATATGACTGGTCTTGTGTTAAGCTACATGTCTTCCAATTTCAGAGAATAATAACAATGCAGAATGGAGATAATTTACCATAAATCCATTTTAATTATTTGACAATTGCGGGTAAGTTTTTTTTTTTTTAATTGTGGGTGAGTTATTTGAAAAAAATGAGCTCCAAATGTGTGCTTCCTCATGTTAATAAAAATTTCAAAAAATTGCAAAAGAACAGTTTTGAAAAATAAAGGACCAAACATATTGCATACAATGCTAAAATTTTCCTTAGATAAAGTGGGGAAACTTCAACATCAGTTTCTATAGGATCCTACACATGGAGTAGGCAGACTGTTAGACCAAGGTATACAATGCAAACTGAAAAATAAGCCTTGTTTAAAGAGGTAGCAGATACTCCAAGATGGAGTGCCTGGCTGCTAGATAGGAATGAAGGCTAAGTGCTCATATCTTCTAGTTTGGGGAAAGAAGTTTGAAATCTGGATATTAATTTAATGGCCCTAGAGATTCAAATTTTGGAAGTGACTTCTAAACTGTTTAATTAGGCCAAAAAATGTCTGAAGAGTACTGTGACCCACAGGTCATCAGTTTCTAGCCGCAGAGTTCCATGTCCTCATAATGCTAAGGGCTTTTGAAAATAATTTTTACTTAAACACACAATATTTTGAGAGACGTTATAAGAATTCCTACTTGAAGGACCTCTGGGTGGTTTGGTCAGTTAGGCATCTGCCTTCAGCTCAGGTCATGATCCTGGGGTCCTGGATCAAACACTGTGTTGGGTTCCATGCTCAGTAGGGAGTCTCTTTCTCCCTCTCCCACTGCCACTCCCCTATTTTGTGCTCACACACACTCTCTCTTTCTCACAAACATAAATAAATTCTTTTAAAAAATCTATATCTCAAATGCACTATTGTGGTTCTATTGGAATAATAAAAAGGTATTTTTTATAGCATCAATTTACATTTCTTTGGAAAATTTAACTCATTCCTTAAGCATTTTCTTCCCCAGAAATCAGTGTATTTTCATCTTATAAATACTAGGTATTAGTCATAATATTCTAGTTGGTGATGGCTTCAGAGAAGCCATTTCCATTCAACTTGAGCAAATAGATATCATGACAAGGATTTTTGATGAGTTTAATTTATTACATCACTAAATTCTGATGAAAGTTGAGATATACTCCAAATAAATCTCTAAGATGATATTTCTATTTATAATATTCTTATCTACAATGCATGTATCTGCATGTATAAAGTGTGAGATACAGGCAAAAAGTAGAGACATGGTTTATTTTCTTCACACTGCATGTTACTAATACCCAGAAAAGTGCCTGGAACATGATAAATACTCAATAAATATTTTTGAAGTAATGAATGAAGAGATGAATGCATAAGGTATAAATTGGATGCCTACTAAGTGTTAAAAACTATATTAAGTAACTTATACAAAATAGTTATTGGACAAATGGACTTCTGAGTTTTTGACATATGTTTCAGTCCTCATGTTACAAATGATAGAAATGAGATTCAAAAAATTTTTAAAAATCTGTCAGTTGTCACATATTTAGGTTAGTAATGTACTTCTCAAAACTCTGTGCTATTTCTATTATTCCATCATTTTATTTTTTTGTTATTTTTTATTTTTCCATCATTTTGGAAATGACTTTAAATCACATGCCTTAGATGGTTGTGGAAATGATTAATAGTTTATTAAATCTGTTCTGAATTGCTTTGTCTAAAACATTAAAGAAAGAAAGCATGTCTCTTTAACCTATCTTTCTTAAAGAGCAATTACATTAAACAAATTAATAAAGAAACAATCAGTAGCTTGGTTATTAAAATTCATGGTGGTAAGAAGATGTGCAAAGAGGACACACAATTATTACTATACATTTTACTTTTCAGCAATCCTTGAGTTTTTAACAAATTGACCCAATTTTCAATTTGTAAAAATAAAGAAAAGCAATATGTATTGCATCGCTTTCACATTTCCAGTGTCTATTATGTTTATAAATTTTCTATTTACAAACAAAAACAATATAGTCATGTTTTTTAATTTTAGTGTTGTCAATATAAGTTGTAGCTCCAAATTCTAATTAAGATCATGAAAAAGTCTTGAACCAGAATTATAAATATTAACAGTTGCTCTGTAGGGAGTGCCAATGTGGTGGAGAATGTATTTGGAAAGAGAAAACCTGATGGAGCTATTGGCTGACCTACATCCTTTCCTTTAAGATTTATTGCAATGCAGAAGGAAATCGTGAACTTGTAGAAACCTGAAACATTTTGATTATAGAAAATCTGAATGTGACTCAGACATTATTTTTACTTACCTACTGTTAGTAGTGTTACAAGTCTTTGGATATTTTCAAGATGAGGGTGCATGGTAGGTTTTGAGAGATGGTTTCATCTGAGTTTATTTTGTAATGCTAAATATAATGCTAAATATATACAGGGTGCTGACTTGTTGGGATCATAGATACCGTGAAAAATGTAATTTATTTCACAATATGTAATTGCTATATCATCATCAAATTCACTTTTAAGTTACTTTTATTGCAAGTATTTGAAAATTTAATAATAAATGTTGAGGGGTGCCTGGGTGGCACAGTGGGTTAAAGCCTCTGCCTTCAGCTCAGGTCATGATCCCAGGGTCCTGGGATAGAGCCCCGCATCAGGGTCTCTGCTCGGCAGGGAGCCTGCCTCCTCCTCTCTCTCTGCCTGCCTCTCTGTCTACTTGTGATCTCTGTCTGTTAAATAAAGTTAAAAAAAATAATAAATATTGAGTGTGTTTTTTGCTGGAAGATGTTACTGCTTCAACTTAAAACTTTATATATATCATTAGACATATGTTGTGATTTTTAAAGATTTAAAGATTAAGTTGAAAATATATCTATTTCTCTGGACAGAAAGAAAATGATTGATTAAAAAAATAAAAATGTATTTTGGAAATATTTAATGTATATAGTATAAGATTTCTAGATATTCTAGAACTATTATGAACTAACAAAATAGATATGCCACTTTAAATACCCATTCTTAATTATGAAAACAAGTATAGAAAACTATATAAGCATAGACTCCAGAATCAAATTTCCTATTTAGATTTGCTACCTACTGACTGTATGAATATGATCAAGTAAATTAACCTTTCTGTGACCTACTCTCTTCATCTTTAAGGTGGAAAAAAAATAATAGAAACACCTACAAAGGAATTTTTTGAGGACAAAAGAATACAGTGAAATTAAACTACATATAAAGTATTTTGACTTACATTTGTTACAGAATAATTATTCAATGACTCATTCTTCAATGTGAGTACACATTAGAGCCTTCAAAAATTCCATCTCATTCTGTAACACCCAGCATTCTGAAATAGGGTCTGGAGTGGATTACTTTCTATTTTAAAATATATGAATGTTTTTTGATCTTAAGATGAGCATTTCATTCCAAGGAACCTTTGATCTTCTAAATTTGGTCATCATTAAGTTTGAAAAAGAGTGGTCAATTCCCCTTTGGTTTTTGTTGACAACGTCTTTGGAGACTTCTACCTTGAGCTAGGAACAATTCAAAGTGCTTTGGACATGTGAACTCAATTCTTAGAAATGTCTCATAAATAGTATTAGGTATATTTTACCAAATAGTAAATCAGGTGTCAGAACAGTTAATGAACTTATCAAGTATTATACAATTGGCAGAAGATAGAACCGGGAATCTGAACAGGATTTTTCTCATTTGAAAAACACATACTCTTTATCATCTCCTTAGATTTAGTCCAATCAAGCACTTGAGGTGGAGAACTATAGAAGAAGTCCCTGCTACCCAGAAGATGATATAAATTAAGTGACATGATCAACTTCAATAATTTAGAATATGTATGCAATCAACACTAAATTTCTTCTCTTCCCCGTGAAGGGGAACTGTTATGGACTGAGTATTTGTGCTCCACCCCCTCTTAAAGTAATACCTTCAAGCCCTAATCCCCAGTGTGATAGTACTTGGGGATGGAGCCTTTCAAGTTAATTACTTTTGAAGAGGACATGGGGGTGGCCTTCTATGATGGGATTGGTGTCTTTATAAGAACGGGAAGAGACTACAGCTCTCTCTCTGTGAGGACACATTAAAAAAGTGACTATCTGAAAACCAAGAATAGGGCTCAAACCAGGAACCAAATCTGTTGGTACTTTGATCCTGGACTTCCCAGTCTGCAGAAATAAATACCCGATGTTTCAGCCCCCCAGTCTATGGTATTTTGTTATAGCAGGTTGAGCTGAGCCAGCTTTTGATCTATTATTCTTTGATTCTATTATTCCTCTCTATCCTTCAAAATCACTTCATTATTATTACATTTCCAAGGCAGCACTTGCCCTAGCTCTTCTGACAGCAAAGTAATGTTTCATTTTCCTTGTTTCTATCACATGCAGATTCCTAGCACGTGATAGATGTTTAGTAGATATTGTTATTTGTTATCTTCATCTGTCAAGTTGTAATTATTTTCATTATTTTACTCTCAGAATATCCCACTTATAATTGAATTGATTTTTGTGTCCTTCTCCTGCTACTATTTCCACTTGGTCAGGAGCTACAATTTTTAATACCAACTCATTCTTTCATTAGTGTGAATTCCAATGTCAGGGAACTTTCGAATTGATAGTGTGGGAGTTGAGTGCTCTCCTCAAGGCAGACTAATATAATTACTGTCCTCATGGGTCACAGTTGTAACATTATCATTCACATTTTCCTGCAAGCTCCAAGAAAAATTTCAGTTGTTCCTGGAGTAAGTTGACCTTAAAACATACAAATGCTCAGTATTATTTTTATAAATTAAAAAAAAATTACATACTTTTTATTAAATTGGTGGTATAGTAGCCAGAATCATAAGAAGTAGAATGATGAGTGCTACTTTTTGTAACAATATTTTGTATGATTCCTAATGCTTATTTTTTTCACACGTGCTCATAACATAACATAACATTCATGACTGTCACTGAGACTTCAAAACACAGACATAATAAAAATCTTTTAAAAACTAGACTTCTTGGGAGGATTGAATTATGCTATCTAATTTTATCACTTCGCTGAAATAGCAGCTACTGCTCCCTCAGATTATGGACCAAGAAGACAATAACATGCCCATGAAAGGGGGATGCTCTCTCCAACATTTTTGAAAAATAAAACCTACGCACACAATATTTAATCTTTGATCTTAAGATCTTAAAATCCCAATAAACCACAGCAAATCCTTTTTGTTTCAGCAAAACTTATAGAATATTGAAGGTTAAATTATGTAGCTCAACTGCCAAACCATTCTTTGATTTATGTATAATGAAATTTGAGATTAAATGCTAATTTTATAGATGTAGTGTTAAATATTTTAGGACCATATCTGCTGATCACATCCTCAGAGCCAAAGAATGCTAAATTGTGATCAATGTGATTGCTTTAAAGTATACACTTTACTTTTAATTTGGGGGATCAAAAATAATCTATTTAATTAATTGCTTTTTAAAAATACATTTTGTAATTTACATGGAGAAGTAAATTAGCAATTATTTTTGAAATGTCTAGTAAATTCAGAATAGAATGACTGAACAGGTATGTATGTGCATGTTAAAAATTCAGGTAAGTAAATTATTTGTGAGAGTAGCAAAGTCTAGAAAAAGAAAACTATATAATAATTTAAAAAGACCCTTACCACTTGGACTTTCCCCAACATTAACATGCCAAGTTAAACTTAGGGCTTGGTTATACATTTTTCCTCATTCATCAAGTCACTAATAAATATGTCATTTCATAATTAAATAGTCTAACATTATATATGACTTCCCTTATTTACAACAAACAATAACATATTTGAAACAGATAGTTTTCAAAACATTAAATTCCTTGGGGGAACAAAATAGGACAAACCTCTTACTTTTTTGGATGAATTTATTGCTTACTACAATTCAATCAATTGAATTCATTTATCTTAAAAAAGAAACTCCCTAGCAAACAGTAAACAACTCATTTTACATTGAAAAGTTTACAAAAGCCACCATGCTAGGCTACAAAGAAACATTTAATTTGGTGAAAAAGCAAAACAGAAATCATCTTCACCAACAATTACTACAATTTTCATTGTAATGTTGAAATATATTTTTAATCGGATAAATGTGGATGCCTGCTGGGATTAGGCAGTGCAGTGGAAAGTTATGCAGAGAAAATCCATTGGCCTTTTAGTGTGGCAATGGGCTCTATATTCACCAGAAATGCAGCTGTAAAAAACTAGAAGTAAGGCTGAAGGAATTTCTTCCCACAACCTATGTCAGACAAGTTAGAGGCATACTCAATTGCTGTTCGAATCATTTACAACTGGCGATTGTCATGATTGTAATGTGTCATTTGCAATTACAGTCATCTTTTTTCATTAGGTTTTCAGACTTAATTTCAGAAAATGAATTCATATTTAAAGCTCAGAGCACCTGTTCTATGACTAAACTGTGCACCAGTGCAAACAATTGGACTGTTTGATGAGAGAAACATGCTTCTGGATTTAGTCAGCATTTTGTGACTATGGATGTTAATTGTTAAATGGCTTGGCTGGTTTGATACACTGACAATGCTTCAATGTAGATAAATTCTCTTTTTAGCTATGCATATCTTACTGTGTATTGAGTATAAGTTTTCCAAGTTTTTCTAAAGCTTAAGTAAGGTAGAGTTTTATAGAGTATCTTCAAATATTTTTAGGGACTGAGTGTCCAGGGTGCATAAATCTAAATTTATTTGATCATTTTTGTAGGGACTTCAGATGCAAAAAAATTGGATCAAAAAGTCAAAGTGGAAAGATCTTTATGAGACCTTATAAGTGACAATATAATATTGTTTGCAAATGGTTACAATTAAAGATACATGTGTTTTATTTATCAACAAATCAATAATTTTACATTTTTAACATATTTAATTTCACTTCTCCCATCTAAGTACTAACCAGGCCTGACCCTGCTTAGTTTCTGAGATCAGGCGAGATCAGGCGCACTCAGGGTGGTATGGCCGTAGACTAATTTCACTTCTCTAAAGAAAAATTTATACCTTTTTTTTTTGCAGTTGATATTTGATAAAAGAGTAACACAATGATGCTTCTAAAACACCTTCTTACCATAATCAAACAATACTTGCATTGATTGATAGCATAAGGTAGATCTTCTTTTTTTTGGAGTACCATTTATAGCTGTCTAGACTTAACCATAAAATAAAATCTTTCAAATTTTCTTCTGAACTGTTCCTTTACTCATTATGTTTGCTGCTCAACAGGCGGTTCAAGGCTTCGATAGGAGCACCATCACTGGGAAACTTATAAGAAATACAGATTCTTGGGCCCTCTCCAAGACCTACTGAATTAGAATCTGTATTTTTTTTATGTACCCATTTTTTTTAAATTTCTCTTCAGCGTAACATAATTCATAGTTTTTGCACCACACCCAGTACTCCATGCAATGCGTGCCCTCCCTAATACCCACCACCTGGCTCCCTTTTCCTCTCCATCTCCCCATGCCCTCCGTGTTAGAATCTGTATTTTAAACAAGATTCCTAAGTGATTCATAAGGGCATTACAGTTTAAACAGGGGAGCCTGGCTGGCTCAGTCGTTAAACATCTGCCTTCGGCTCGGGTCATAATCCTAGGATCCTGGGATCCAGCCCCAAATTGGGCTCCCTGCTCAGAGGGAAGCCTGCATCCCCCCTCTTCTACTCCCCCTGCTTGTGTTCCCTCTCTCGCTGTGTCTCTTTTTGTCAAATAAATAAATAAAATCTTAAAAAAAAGTTAAAATAACAGTGATATAGGCTACCCTCATGTTATAGTAGAGGGAATCTTCATATGGTCTGAAGACAAATATGGTCCATGATATTGAACCTAGATCTGATACACATTTTGTAAATGTCTATTTTTGTGTATATGGGCATAGAAGTGAGTCATATTTCTATACTGACCTATTATTAATTAGCACCATTAATAATTGTGTATTCTAGACTGTATAATCCAGAAGAGTATAGAACTGTATCTAATCACTTGAATAAGAGACATACTAATATAAATGCCTTAAAAGAGGCAAGAAATTAAGTATTTCTAGGGACCAAATAATAAAAGGGAAAAAAATACAACTGGGGGGACAAATCAATATGAAGAAAATTTTATTTGAATTTTTAATTGAATATGAATACAGTGTCAACAGATATAGCTAGGAACTTGTTTCTCAGACAAGTTAGTCTGTGAGCATAAGCCCAGATGGAGGAGGAAGGGATTTTTGATGAATAAGTCATCAGTCTCTGTTACCTGCAATATATTACATGATAGGAGGTTAAAAATTAAAATTAAAAACAAAAAATTAAGACAAGCCGAGTAAATTTGGCTGATATTATTAAGAGTTTAGAAACCTATCTTGAGGTGTTTTTACTTTATTAGGTATTACAATTCTTCGATGATTTTCTTTAAGAGACCAATGCGATTGTAACAAGGGGTGATGGTTACTTTTATATATCAATTTGACTGGGCCAAGGGATACTCAGACTAAATATTTCTGAGTGTGCCTGTGAAGGGGTTTCAAGAAGAGATTAGCATTTGAAGTTGTGGATTCAGAAGAGTAGATTGCCCTCTGGAATGTAGGTAGGCATCCTTCAATCTGTTGAGTTCCTGTATAGAAAAAAAGTGGGAAATAAGGAACTTACCCCGTTTGGTCCTGCCTTCCTGATTGAGCTAAGACATTGATCTTTGGGTCAAGATTTATACCATCTGTTCCCTTGCTTCTCAGGCCTTTGGACTTGGAGGGGAATTACATTTCCTGAGTCTGCAGCCTGCACAAAGCAGATAGGACTTCACAGCCTCTACAGTCCTGTTAGTCGCTTTTTTCTGGAGAACCTGACTAATATAAAAGGTTTTTGAATGAAAGAATTATACAAAGGAAAGAGGAAAAGCTGGGAAGGCACTTGTCCTTGGGAACAAAAACACAAGATATGACTGAAGATTACGGTAGCATGGGTAGATGAAAGGGTTATTTAAAGAAACTTTGCTGATGTATCTACAGGCCTGGGAGCTAACTGTCTAAGGTAAATGAAAGGGAATACAGAATAAAGGTTAACTATAGAGTTTTAATCCTGCTTTAGGAAGAAAGTTCAGGCCATTAACAGAAATTAAGAAATCAGAAAAAGCGCCAGATTGAGTTTTGGACACATTGATACAAATTTGTCAACACTGGGCATAGGTGTCTATGCCCATAAAATAATGATGAAAGGAGAAAAAGATATGATGCGTATATTTGAGAGTCATCAGCACAGAAAACAAATAGATGAAACTGTGAAAGTATATGAGAGTCTAGCGGGCTTTGGGGAGCACTTAAAATATACTCTTTTGCCCTTTTTTGGCTACATTGTTATCAGAATCCCAATCAAAATTCTGCCTGATTGTGAATTTTATTTCATTTATTTATGCGATTATTTCTTTTTTGCACAGTTAAGCAAGTTGCTAAAAGCAAGCTTCCCTCACTTTGATAAACGTGACAGAACAGGAAGGTGCTCCCCCATAGCCAGACCCTCATTTCTCCTAAGTACAGAACTTTCCTTCTGGCTTTAGTAAGTTCCTCCCTTGTTCCCACAAAAAGCTTCTCCACCTTGCTTTGAACCTGTTGCTAGATGATGTAATAGATTTTCTGGACAAGATAAAGCAGAAGTTACTAGGAGCCCTTTAAAGAGAGCTCATCTATTCCATAAGAAAGCCCCACTTGTGTTATACCTTCTTACCTTAGAGGAAATACCAGCTTAATGGCTGAATCTCTGGCTGGCATTTCGCAAGTATAAGAATGAGACTCATACCAAAACGTTGGAAACAAACAATGTCAGGAAGGACTGGTTTGCTCTGTGCCATAGCATCAGTCCCAGATTTCTTTTCCTAAAAAGTTCTTTAAATAAAAACAGTTCTAAAACCTTTGTTTGGGGATTCGTTGTTTCTTTTGGCCAAATGTGATTCTTAACTCACAAAATCAGTTCCTTGTGTCTCGATCCAATTTTAGTCAATCTGAATATGTAGATTTAACGTCATCATGGGCAACATGTACATTTTAAGGGAAAGAAGACTTAGTTTATGATGCTGAGCCTTCTAGGCCATGAGGCTTAGAGATACATGTTAAACTAGGGATAGATTTAAAAGAAAGATGTGGTTTTTAGATGACAGGCTTATTTATCACTTTAATATTACTTCAGCTTTTGGTTCCAATTGTCTAAAGTTGATAGGAGCTAGCATGAATTCCATGTTAGCGGCCATAGCATCAATCATAGGTACCAGCTGAGAAAGCATAATGTCCGAAAGTCCCTCGATTCCATATTCCTATCATGCTAGCCTAGTGCAGTGTGAAATGCATGTTGATCCATTATGGGGCAATAAAAAGCATTGTGATTAACTGGTGATTTATATCCTTTGAGATCGACAGCATATAGAAAATAGTGACTGATGGGGGATCTAGTGGGGCTGAGAAACATTATATTAAAAATAGAAAGCCTGATTACCTTATCCTAGGGCATTCATCACTCTTGCCTTTATCAGTTATCTCCTCTTCTCCCTGTACAATAAGCAGTGATACAAAAAAAAAAAGTGCACACTGAACTTAAATTACATAGTCTTAGGACAAATGTAATTGTTGCTCCTTTTTTTTTTTTTCATTTTTTAAGGTTTACTTATTTATTTATTTATTTATTTATTTATTTTAGGGAGAGAGAGGATGCACCATCACAAGCCAGGGATGGGATAGAGGGGGAGAGAAATAATCCTCCAGAGGACTCTGTGTTTAGCTCAGAGCCCAATGCCTGGCTTGAACCCAGGACCCTGAGATCATGACCTGGGCCAAAATTAAGAGTCAGGTGCTTGACAGACTGAGATACCCAGCAGCCCTGCAATTGTTACGCTGTAGGACCATCTGAAATCTTTCAAAGTGAACTTGGCAATTGATGATATTAATAAAATATTCAAATTTGATAGAAATATTCAACAAATTACACTCACCCTGCAGGCATATGGCCTTACCCATTTAAAAATCCAAGGAATACAAAATGGAGAGCTGGTTTATTAATGCTTCATGGGATTCAGGGGAAAAAAAAGAAGATACAGCTTTTAAAACTGAAGAAAAGCTTAAGACCATCACAGGAACTTTCAGTTGCCTGATCAGTAGATATTTACTTCTTTGCTAAAGAAATAAAAATTTTTTTAAAGATTTTGTTTATCTGACACAGAGAGAAAGATCACAGGTAGGCAGAGAGGTGGCGGGGGAGGGGGGAGCAGGCTCCCTGCTGTGCAGAGAGCCCAATGCAGGGCTTGATCCCAGGACCTTGAGATCATGACCTGAGCTGAAGGCAGAGGCTTAACCCACTGAGCCACCCAGGTGCCCCAGAAATCAAATTTTTGTGTTCATCCTTCACTAACTCAGTAGTTACCTGTCTCCAGCTCTGGATTTCATACCTGATCGGTTTGAACCAACTCTTCAGGTGCCATTCTTATTTCCAGTGATGGATTTAAGCCATTGGCTTGTGAAGCAATTCTAGCCAATTGGATAAACAGGCATGTTTCCCAGGAGCCTCTAGGCTTTCTATCAGTTGTTTTTTGTTTTTTTTTTTAACCTTTCCTTTATATTCACTGTTCCTTTTCATTTCTGCATGTATTGGCTGAAACTGCAGCAGGTTTCCTATGCTTTGTGAAGAGTTAGACTGAGCACAAGCCAACATGCTGAATGGAATCACAGATTTTCAAAGGTCCATTGGTCCTTCAGGAAATAATTTAGCAGCTAAACTCATAATCCTAGAGACTTCTACCTCTAGCTTATTTGATAGTAGGATGATTTATTTCTTACTTTTTAAGCCAAACAAATAGGGTTTTCTGTTACTTGCTATTTGTTGATAAAAAAAATTTAAGCAAATATATACCAATTGATGTGTATCCTGGGCATGACAAGTATCATTATAATTTTTTGCTTATGTTTTTTTGTTTTTAATATAAAATAAATATATTTTCCATTTTCTATTAACTCAAGTAGATACAGAATATTCTGGAGTATAATCCCCGTCAGTGTCTTTAAACTGTGATCACCTGATTACTAATTCCCTGAGGTTAAAATTTTAGATTTTGGACACTCCACTAGACCTACTGTATCAGCATATTTAAAGATGATGACCAAGATTTTTAAATTAAAAAAAAAATTGCTTCCTGTTGTCCTCAGTTGTTTGAGAAACAATGATAGATATATAATGAACTCTTTAGTACTTCAAAATCTGAGAACCTTTGCATCTTCTCCAATAAATAATCTTGTCAGTTAGGAAGAAGACTCAAGTATTGGTCATTTTTTATGCATAAAATAATAAAAATTTTAAAATTTATATAAGGCCATTGTACCCAGAACACATCTTTATGTAAATGTATTAACAAATGTCAAAGACTTCTTTAAAAAATGTCTTTTCAATTACATTCCTCTCACTAAAATGTTATTAATTTTCTTTCATATCATTTCATCATAGCATTTTGTGAAACCAAATGACTATGTCCCTATGTCCCTCTAATAATAAAACAAAAACTATTTTAAAATATTAAAAACTTCAATGGCTTAATATTGTCACAAGGTCTATTTTTATAACTCCAAAATCTTACCTTAAAACTAAATAATTTTATAGAAGTTAACTCTCTTCATTCCCAGAGATATGTGTCTCACACTAAAACTCGTGAACATAATTAGTGTTACCATCAGCAATTTCTAAGAATTTGTTAAACTTGCTTTTAACTACCTTAATTAATTCAGCACATTTTCAAAAATTCCAAACACATTGAATTTGTCCTATCTTTATAACAGATAAATGACATTAACAGTTTTAAGTATTTAGATTGTTAGCAATGAGATCAATAAGACAACTCCCAAAGGATATAGAATCCCATTTATAAGCACAAATGAGTCAATTTTAATGATGGTTAATTCGCAGAGGATTTAGATCACTGCAACTGAGTTTTTGCATCTATTAGACCCCTCAACTAATTGTGGAAGAAAATCCATTGTGTTCAAAAAGGAAAAATGAAAATACTAGCAATGATCAAAGAAATGTGCTTTCTGCTTGGGAGTCCGGCCCACAACTGAGCTTCATCATCTGCCGGGTCATGAGAGGTGCAGAAAATAACTCACTGCCTTTCATGGAAACCCGAGAATTTATAAACATTCCTCAGAGATACAACTGCAGAGAGGATTTGAGCATTGCCATTCATAACATGCTACGGTTTGTACTTGGGATCAAACCAGTTTAGCTGCTGAAGATTAAGGCCACCAAAGTCATTACCAAAGATGCAAAGAAACAGAAATTCAGCATGTCAATAATCCTCTCTGTCAAGATGTTCCATGGTAATGACTTGTTGTGATACAGCAGTTGTTGTAACACACCTTAGGATGTCTTTGTGAACTAGGTCTAAGGAGAATTTAATATGCAAATATGCCAGCAGAATTGAGGATAAAGCACATACCTAGTGCATAATGTTAAATATGCATGAAACATAATGTCTTCATGTTTAATTCTATTATAATTTGGGGAGTTATATTTGCACATTCAAATTTTACATTTCTACTCTTTATTATTAATATACAGATGTGAGAGCAATTTTCTGTAGCTGCAATAATGTAGGCTTTCATGGCTTCTTCCCTGACCAAGATAAAGTTATTATTATGGGATATAACTGAAGTAGCCATCTTCACGTTGAATCACTAGCATACAATGAGTTTATCTTAAAATTTTTATCAAAATTATTTATGCACAATATGTGCTTAACAACCCATAGTGATAGATAAAAATACAAAAGGGCATTTTACCATAAACATAAAAAGGTGTTCAACTTATTTCAAGGCACATTAATAATTTATCTGAGGGCATCTTTATAAAGTTAGAAAACTAGATCTTATTTCTGTTGACGGGCAAGATGAGTTCTCCAATTATTAGCATTTTTAAATTGGATTGTATTTTAAAGTTTTTAGAGGAAATATATAACTAGATTTATTTTTTTTAATTAGTGTACTTATTTTTCTCAAGTCCTAAATCAGAGATTAGTCTTGTTCCTTATAGAAACATGATACATGTTCTCTGAATACATGTAGAGATTAGTTATATACTCTGGCACATATTGCCACATAGGAGCATAAAACAGAAAATGTTTTTGATCAATCATTTTGTGAATGATCATAAATGATCATTAACTTTGGTTCCTGATTATGGTCTGCTTATTCTCAGATATCCCTTTCTACTACAATTTAGAGACTAGATCGATAAACAGAAAATTTAAGATAAACTATGTCACTTAAAAAAATTCTTCAGTGCTATTTGGTGATGAAATTGGGATGCAAACATACCTTTCGCATATCAAAACCCTGACTGATATAAGATGCATAGAACATCTAGCCAACCTCAGCACACAGATCAACTCATAAATCAACACAGACTCTTTTTACTAGAACCACTAACATTGGTACAGTTGTGAATTTAACCAAGATTTACTTATTTCTTTTTTTTATTTCAAATATGACAACCACTAACCCTTGGGTTTCCAATTTATGAGGCAGTTGAACATAGTCACCAGAAATTCAAAGCAAATGTATCAAAGTTCTCAGTCCACCACAAACACATTTTTCTTCTTTCTGTACCTGAATTCTTTAGGGTAACCCACTTCTCTCAATCCCAGCTCCTCTTCCCTGAAACCCAAACCTCTCTCTTTCCATCCAGATTCTCAATGACAGTTTTATTTCTCCATTAAACCTCCCTCTCATTCGAGCCGATGTTGTCGTCGTTGCGGCTGTTTATTTCTAAACTGTAGTACATATTGTTTGTATGTCTCCTTTTGGCAGAGAACCTGCACTTTCATTAGTATTACCAGCTCCCAGAAATAGAATTGAGTATGTGCTGTGAGTCAGATATTTGAGGTCATTTCCTTCCCCCTGGCTACATACCACTTCAGCCTCGGGATTGGGGGATGTAGTGGGGGCACGACCAGCTCCTCACCTCTATCTTAGAGATAGTGGCCCTACCGTGCTCAGAATGCACACATGTACACACACAAATGCATGCACGCACATTTACTACTCTCCCACCTCCCCAAATGTTGGGTTAATGGGTGAGGATTACACCCATTACACACACAAATGCATGCACGCACATTTACTACTCTCCCACCTCCCCAAATGTTGGGTTAATGGGTGAGGATTACACCCATTACACATTCTCACATGGCAGACAATGTAGAAGGTGGTTTGGGCTTAGTGGATGATTGCAGCTGGTTCTTTCTCTCAAAGGTCCTTCATGGCTTTCTCTGATCCCTCGTTCACCAAAATTCCTACTAACAGTCTTTTGATAAGGAAGACACTATTTCCAAGTCTGGCTGTATACAATCCCCCTACTACAAAGACTCTTTCTGTTCATACACTAATAGAGCACCTCCGACCAAACTAGACACCCTCTCTCCTTAAGCCTCTTAATGGCTTACTCATTTTTGCTCTCATGATAAGGTAAGGGTGCCAACACTAAATTTTAGCATTTCTTTGCAATCTCAAATAGGTTGATTCAGCAGACAATACATTTTTTAAAATTAGTGCCTGAAAACTGCCAGCACTGGTATTATATTAGAAAATAAAATAGAAATAAAATTCTGCCCTCACTGGGCTTAGAAACTTTAAAAATAAAAGTTAACCGTGTGTTACTTGGTGATAAGTGCCAAGGAGGGGAATAAGCAGGAAAGATAACAAGATGTATATTTGCCTGGGTGGGTGCAGTTAAAATTTTAGATAGAGGTGATCAGGGCTGGCCTTTCTCAGAACATGACCTTTGAGTAGAAACCTAAAGAGGAGAGAAAATGAGTGTTGGTGATATGGACGAACATCTTTGCAAACAGAATGATAGTATGTCCAAAGTGCTTTGAGGTAAGAACATGCTTGGATGTTTTAAGGAATCTTGCAGAAGCCAGTCTCAGTGGAGTGGAATAAAATACCTTAAAGAGGTAGAGAGGAGTAAAATGGTGAGGCTGAGAAGTACCCTTTGCCAGTCATAAGCCTTGTAGGCTCTAAGAAGTATTCTTGGGTTTTTACCCTAAGTAAGATAAGAGATCACCGGAGGGTTTAGAGGAAAAGATGGAAATGATTCTGTCGATGCTTTAATATGGCTGTTTTGAGTATTCTGAGGAGGCCAAGGGGAGGAATAGGGACACAAGTTATCAGACCCTTGTAATAATTCTCCAGGGAGATAATGTGACTTGTCCTGGGATGGTGAAAAGTGAGTTGATGAGACGTTGTCAACTTTGGAGTATGTTTTAAATGTAGAGTTGACCCGATTCAATGAAAATAGACACCTGTGAATGAGGGGAGTCAAGGATGACATTAAGGTTTGAGTCCTCAGCAAGTAGAATTACAGAGTCAGCAGCAGTTGAATGTTGTTCTTGGCAGGAGCAGGCTTAAAGAGGACATTTAGAAAACATGTAAAGTCTGGAAGTCAGTAGATAATTTGCTACCTCAAGTGCTCTCCACCAAATATTACTTTTTGTTCTCAGAACTATAACCACAATGGAGAATGTGATTGTAAGTATTCTAATATCACTTCGCCCCATGTATGTTTTCTAATATGATCCTAAACTGAAAGAAATTCTCTGACTGATATTATTTCCCCTTAGTTTTACAGAATAGGAAGAGTAGACTCTAAAATTTTATGGTTGTTTTGTCCTTTCCAGTACCAGATTAAACTGCTTATTATAGCTCCCTTAGTAACAGCATAAATGGTTAAAATCAAAGTGCTAATTAGCAATCAAGCCATTTTTGAGGGTCACAAAACCTTTTGAATAACAAAACTCATGTCCTAGCTCTTCTCTTTACTAAGATTTTTTTTTTTTAAATCTGGATCACAAGTTCTTCTACATTTCTAGAAATGTAGAGAAATTTTATTTTTATATGCACCAAAATACTAATTTAACAGCTGCTCCCAATTGTCTCAAATTTAAAAAAAATTGTTTGTTTTCTTTTGATTTTTTCTTGTGAGTTACATTTTTAAATTCTCTTTTACATGATAAAAGATAAACATCCAAGAAAATCTTTATAACTTTACATTCTATATTAATAAGTCCTTGATTCAATGATAAACAGCCTATAAAACTCAGTAGATTTCCTTATATTCTTACTCATATTAAGTAAGGGACATGCTTTAATTTGTAATTGTACTATGTGGGGCTGGGCTGGGCCAAGCATTTTACATCTTCTTTTTCTAGGCCCAAGATGAAGGAGTAGCTCTTATGTTAAGCAAGCTATTCTGAGTGAGGGCAGAAATTGGAAGTGGTGAGGGGAGCAGAACTGGACCACACAAGTACATTCACAGCTCTAAATTGAATGTGACTTATGATATGTTTATCCACATTTCATTGAGCAAATCAAAGTTTGACCAAACCCAAAGTCAATGAGACAGAGGATATACTCCTCCAGTGAAGCATGATAAGAGGGGCAAGGGGGAAATTAATAAATGTGAACCTATTGCACATTCTATTTTGTCTGATTTAAGAAGATAGGTTTTTCTTCCTAGCTATAAATAAAATAAACCCCAAAAGTAAAGATCTATTGATCAAATACTGATCTCTCTTGATGAACATACATCTCACGAAGTACCTTTTTTTTTTTTTTTAAGATTTTATTTGACAGGGAGAGACACAGTACGAGAGGAAACACAAGCAGGGGGAGTGGGAGAGGGAGAAGCAGGCTTCCCACTGAGCAGGGAGCCTGATGTGGGGCTCAATCCCAGGACCCTGGAATCATGACCTGAGCCGAAGACAGATGTTTAACGACCAAGCTACCTACCCAGGCACCCCTCATAACTATCTTTTGTTCTACAATAAAATTAACACATGGAAAATCAATTATATTTCAATTACATAGTCCATTCATACTGAACAATTTGGTGGAGGCTTATGTCTACTTTCTTCAGTAGTTGCTGTTGTTTTGATGTTATTAACTTATCTCATGCCCCATTAGACAGACTCTCTTCACAATGTGAAGATCTTTGGCACTTTGTCTGCTCAGGAATTGTTTTACGTATCCACGGTTGTTGAGAGATTTTTTCAAACACAAAAGACCACAGAATCCAACAAAGGATACAAACTACCGAATTTTTTAAAAATAAAATGGCTACAACAAGCTGTATATGAACCTCTCACTGAAGGAATCTCTTGATAATCTTATAAATGCTGTATAATAGATTCTTATCATTCTGAGAGAAAATTCTAAGGGCTTCCTATCCCTGAAATAAAGAAAGACAAGATCATGCCCCGCTGAGCAGAGAGCGTGTTTTTTTCAGAATGAGCACAGTTACATCTTTTTAAGTACTGCTGGGAGGGGGAAAAAGTTATTGAAACATGAGACAGAACTGAATTCTTTGGATAGGAGAGGGATAAATTGATTTCATGACCCATCAGTTTGAAAAACAGTGTTTTAAATAATTTGTTTCACTTTGGTTATGAATAAGGAAACAAAAGCATTGGTTTAGAGAGAGCATAAATGTATGAAATGATATTTGGTAACTTAGGAAGGGCTAAAGAATCAATTCTGGAGTTTTGACAACCAGAAGTTATACTCCAACCATATGGCTGAGCTATTCTCCACACCCATAAGCTCAAAGCTGGCATGAGCAGCTCAGTTTGTGTCACAGACACTGGACAAGGTGCACTGTCTTTGGAAGCTCTGCTTCTATTGACACTGAGAGGGCGTGAAGGGTGAGGTGTCATACCTTGGCATCTCTATTTGGCATTTAATGAATAAAGAGCTCAAGTGAAATTTCTAATTGTTGGGACTCATTTCACATGGCTGAATAATGACTTCTAGAAAGCTTAGTTAGATGAGTTTCTATCTTAGGTAGGGACAGATTCTCAGTGCGATCAGTTTTACCAAACAGGAAACATTTCTAAACCTTTCAGACCACCAAGAAGAGCGAGAGATGACTATATCATGTAACTCGGAAAATCTTCCCCGTATTTACATATCTTCGCAAAACAGCATTTCCTAGTCTAGAAACCTAGAAAACCACAAAATTAACTACAAAACTATAATTTGGCTGAATTTAATCCTGTGTACGGTGTTACATATTTTCCATTGATATTTTCAATACATACCTTCTTTGTCCTTTGATTTATTGCTCTTCACTGATACTATGTGTTTGTTTTTGTTTGTTTGTTTGTTTTCTACAAATTGAAGGTTGCGGCAATCTTGCACTGAGTAAGTCTATTAGTTCATTTTTCTAATAGCATTTGTCACTTTGTGTCTCTGTGTCACATTTTGGTAATTCTCACAACATTTCAGACTTGTTCATTATTATTATATTTGTTATGGTATCTGTGATCAGTGATTATGACTCATTGAAAGCTCACATGATGGCTAGTATTTTTTAGTAAGAAAGTATTTTTAATTAAGGTATATACATTTTTATAAAGACATAAAGCTATTGCATACTTAGAAGAGAGCAATATAATGAAAACATAACTTTTACATACACTGGGAAATGAAAAAATTCACTTGACATTTTTTTAAAAGATTTTATTTATTTATTTGACGGACAGAGATCACAAGCAGGCAGAGAGGCAGGCAGAGAGAGAGGAGGAACAGGCTCCCTGCTGAGCAGAGAACTGGATGCGGGGCTCTATCCCAGGACCCTGGGATCATGACCTGAGCCAAAGGCAGAGGCTTTAACCCACTGAGCCACCCAGGCACCCCACACTTGACATTTTTTAATGGCGATATTCACTTTACTCTGGAGCTCTTGGAGCCTGCAATATCTCTGATGTATGCCTATAATTCAATCTAGTTAATGCTTTATTTAGACAATAGGAGACAGTGTAATTTAATGTGTGATAACTACAACATATTTCCCTTATGACATGTATTGTGCAATCCTAAATGACATAATACCTCTGCTGAATCAGTGATAATTCAGTTTACCTGAGAAATGCACAAGGAATGAAAACAATTTCATACTTGAAAGTCATGTTTACTCCTTTTCCATTTTACATATAGTAACCTCCTAAAAATCCCTGTTAAGACATTTGTTTAATTTTGATAGTTTTATTGCAAATTACTTTTAAAGATAACGTGGTAATGATTGTAAATAATCGTGCAATGACAAAAGAAATGACATATGAGATTATTATAGAGCATCAATAATCACTCTGTGATACATAAAATTGACCATGTTGACATGCATTAAAGATAGTTTAAATTATATCTGATAAAACATACAGCAATCCATATCCTCCTGATGTTTAGATTCCCCCATACACATGGACCTAATCAAAGAAAGCAATTTTTTTCACTCTTGTTTTAAAATGATTCATTCTTATGTAGTAGATAAAATTAGAAAATTTAGGTGTCCTCTCCAAATGCAAACTCATTACTAGGAAAGGGAATTTCTAGCACAGAGTTCTACAGAATTATAGACTTCCTTGTAAAATAAAATAATAAAATAAAATAAAATAAATAAAATATGAATGAGAGAATAAGCTTGGAAGGGGACATCAATTCCTTATAGTTTTGTCCTCTCAGCAAAATTTTATCCATGATGAGACTTGACACTTATATTAACCTCCAAGATAATATACATACTTTTTTCCTTTTCTTACATTTATCATTTCATATGAGAGTCAAAACTTACCTCCTAATTATTCAGCAAATGGTCTAAAGTAAAAGATTTTACTATGTTAGTGGTCTTTGAGTACATCCACATTGAAGAAGAAAGAAAGTAGCTCTCAAAACAGATTGTCCCATTCAACATGGAACACTGTTTTAGGGGAGTAGAAAATAAGAAATTGTTGTGAAAAGGAAATAATTTAATTATTTGCTGTGTTTTATATGACTTAAGTTGTAGATCATATATGAAATAGCAGAGTTCTCTGAAAGGAAAAAATAAACTATATTCCTGGGACTTGAGATGTTCTTAAACTGAGAAGACACTGGGAAAATTAACCTTTATCTATGGAAATACTGGTGGATCCCTTTATGGAAATCTACCAGTTTTTCCACACTTAAAAGTCAATTCACAGTGAATATATCATTATGAGTAAATATTTTTATCTTCTGTGTAAAGATCCATGTAATATTAACTAACCTCCTAAGAAAACTTAATGATCTGCCAGCTCTACTCTATCACATTCTTAAATGCTTCATTTTGAGATTTGCAGCTGCCATTACAATATGGAAATGTTACCTTCAGCTTTCATATATTTCTAAGTTGTATATTTGTGTACAACATTTAAAAAAAAATACCCCTGTCAGCACACACATGCATGTGTGCATGCGCGCGCGCGCACACACACACACACACACACACACACACATTGTAATGAGGGGATATAGTGATTAAAAGGGTTAAGCCAGAAAACGTTAAACTGCTTTTTGCAAATGTCCTCTGTAATATTGATATTGTGATATCAATAGGAATCATCCAATGCAACGAGATAAATGGACCACACTGTTGGACCAGTAATTGAAGTAGGAGAAGACCAAGATTCTCAATGATGACGGCAGTAGAATTCCTCTTTTTTTTTTTTTTTAGATTTTATTTATTTATTTGAGAGAGAGAGGGAGAGAGAGAGCAGAGTGAGAGGGAGAAGCATATTTCCTGCTGAGCAGGTGCCCAGATGCAGGACTGGATCCTGGGACCCTGGGATAATGTCCTGAGCTGAAGGCAGATAATGAGCCACCCAGGTGCCCCTAAAGTCCATCTTTAAAAACAGAGAAACTTGGCTGCATTTTACTCATACTCTTACTTCTAAGAACTATGTATACTGAGTCATTATTATTAACTGATTGGCATGACTCCTTCCTGACACTGCTTTACGATTACATGCATTATTCTCTTTTTCAGCTAGGTATTTAGATTGTGTACATGAACACAAACTCACAACACACAAACTAAGCCTTAAAATTTAGAACTTTAAGCTTAATATTGGCTTTGACATTGTTGTTACATATAGTTCACATTCTTTAAAAATGTTGAAGCGACACAGCAAATGTGGACAAATTCATAAGTAAAGAGAAATAGTTTCAGATTACTTCCTATCACTTGTAAATAAATCAGGGCTGTCTCACAAACGTTCTTTTAGAAGGTTTACCTGCATTTCTCATGGAAGTCTGATCAACATCATATGGCTGAATAAGCTGAATATCTGTAATATGTAGGAAACAATGAAAGTTGTGTACGTATTTTTATATTCTGGGGACAAATACATTTCTAGAAAGTAATTTTATATATTCTGGTTTAATATCTGACTCTCAGGATATTCATGTCTCATGTTGGTATTTGTATTTTAGCCTCAAAACAATGAACATGAATTAGAGTCAGAAAATTTTCCCAGTTCCTGTCCTTGATAAAGAGTAATGTCTATTACTTTCCAGGGTTCCACCTTTGCTTGGAAAGGAAAATACTCACTGATGTTCTTTCTTTGCCTTGGATACTGATTTAACGGGGCCACAGTGAGGTAATCTTGGTTCTTTGTATATACTGTCCTAATCGATTTGTCCTGTTACACTTTTATCCCACTTCTGCTCCACTTCCTCCTATTCATAACTTCTAGGGATGCTTCTCACCCAATCTCGAAGAATGGATTCTTGGGTCCACCCCTGTATCATTTACTCCTGTCTTATTTTCCATTGGTTCTGTGGCTATTGTGAGTCCTCATGAACACCCTCTTTCACTTTTTACCAGAGCTGCTGCAAGCACCACCATTGCCCCTGGATCTCACTCTGGTTTCACACCCTGTCCTGCTCTCACATCACTGGGTCACTGAGGCCAATGGTTCTGTCACCCCGCCCTCAAATCTGACACTTGCTCTGTGAGTTTTGGTTTCCTTATCCTCCCATCAGTTGTGGTGGAGCTGTAGACTATTTCTTCTTCACTGGCTGCTTTCTCTTGACATGGCCTTGAATCATACAAAACTCCTGAAGGTGAATCCTGTGCCCTGTGTGATTATAGCTTCTTAGATTGGTTGAGTTCACCATATATTGTTAAGCATTTTGAAAGTGCCTGGTGCTAAGTGTAGGGGAAACAGGGACAAATAAGACTCCACCCAATTTGTTAAGGAACTATTAATTTGGCTGGGAGGAAGAAAGGAAATTGCAAATCGATGTAAGTGCTCCTTAATAGTACTGATGATTTCATTATTGCTTCTACTCCAGCATATTTCAGCCCTCAACTTTACTGTTATATAATCTACAGAGAGCCATTGTGGACAATCTAGACTACAGGAATTATTTATACAAATAGCAAATATAGGTCCTGGCCTCTGATCTCTCTGACAGATCATCTTATACTGCTTCCCTCTCATAAATCCTACATGGTATTGACAGCATGTTCTCCCCTGCCTAAAAGTAGAAGTGATTAGGCTTTAAATAGTAAAACGACTTTTCTTTCCTTTTCCTTCCTTCCTTCCTTCCTTCCTTCCTTCCTTCCTTCCTTCCTTCCTTCCTTTCTCTCCTTGTCTTCCTTCCTTCTTTTATTCCTTCCTTTTTTTCTTTTTTTCCTTCCTTCCTTCCCTCCCTCCCTCCCTTTCTTTCTCTTTCTTTCTTTCTCCTTTCTTTCTTTCTCCCTTTCTTTCTTTCTTTCTTCTTTCTTTCTTTCTTTCTTTCTTTCCCCCTACTACTTAAACAAGTATGTTTAGACATGCTTTATTCATGTAATAAATCAATAACTTCATTTAGCTCTTTATAAACACTAAAATCCATGAGAACATCTAAATTTTTATATAAACAAAATAGAAAATCAAAATTGATCCATAAACTTCCAGAGTGCTGGATCCTTTTATGGACATTAATTTAAAAAACATACTTTGTGTCTGCATAATGGTGGTGATGGTGAGGTGATCTTTCTAAATATTTTCCTCACATCTAGAATAAAAATAGAAATCCCAAAATGCAACAAAGGACAGACTTCACATTTTAATTAGTATCCAAAGCGTAGAGCATCTTTAATTTTTTTGAGCATGGTAAGAGCATTAGATGAATTCTTCATTATCTATAATTTACCCTCAAATAGCAAACTTGTATTCAAGTCAGGAAATTTTCTCAGTTTCTGGTCTTGAGTATATCTATTATACTTTCCACATAACAATTATTGCTCATGAATTTTTATGAAAGCAACTTAACAATGTATTATAACTGAGTCTATATGCACGCAGGGAGTTGGGGAATTGCCACACTCACAGATATAATGTAGTTTATAGAATGCTTTCACTTAAGGTACCTGACCATTTCAAGTCAATATTCCGCTGGCTTGAGTTGCAAAGAATTTTCTAACACACTATTTGGCATGTATGGGCATAATCTTAATCAGTCTTACCAAATCTAGTTTCAGAATATCAGTGTTTTTAGGTACTTAATAATTAAATATGGATGATACAACACTCCCTGGCATTAAAATGGTACACTGGACTGTAAAATTCACAATAAAGACATTAAAAATTAAGGTGACAGTCAAGCCAGATGGCTTCTCTGATGTTCAAAACTACACATGAAAGATTTTATTAATTTAATCACCATCTGGGATATAGTTGAAAATTAGCATCTATGGGCAGTTAAATCCAGATATAATCTGGATGTCACAATGTGTTCTACTCCAACTTCTGATGTTTTTCTCTTTGGTGACACTGTGTGGAATCATTTCAGTTCTTCTTTCTCAAGTGCATGCATAAATAGGATACCTGCCTTCTGTCAGGATACTGTTGAAAGCACTTGAAATTGAAATGAGAAAACATTTATGTATATATCCATAAGGTTGTAACTGATTCTTCTACAAATCCTAGATCATTGCATCATGAACTCTTATTAAGTTACATGCTTTCAACAATTAACATCAATTTGATTTCATCTTCCTTGGCTTCTGAATTTTTTAATATCAAATGTAATTTCCAAATAGAAATGGTTTAGAAATCGTTTTCTAAACAAAGTGAATACCCAGAGAAGTGGGTCAGACCTAGACATTGTATACTTGGGCAAGGAGGTCAACCTTCCTTAAGTATAATTCAATTTCTCACCTGTGAATTTAAGCTATTGAAGGTTCAGATGGCATTAGCCCTACTAGTCCAGGGATTGGCAAAGGATGACCCTGGGGCCAAATCCAGTTCACAGCATGTTTTTAGGCTGCCCTCAAGCTAAAGTTGTTTTATTACATTTTAAAGAGTTGTAAATAATAACAATAATAATAATAATAAATAAAGAGTTGCAAAAGACAAATAACCAAACAAATAAACACATAAATATTAAAAAGAAGAACATGAAACAGAAACTATATTCCAGTAGGGATAATAACTATCCTTGTATATTTAGGTATATTCTTTGCAACCTGAGATATTTACTATCTGGCTCTTGATAGAAAGTTTGCCAACCCCTGCACTAGATTACAAATGATCCTGGAGATTTGGTTTATTAGCCTCAACACTGACACTGGATTGCAGTAATTTCACAAATACAAGAAATACACACGAAAATTCATCCTACATAAATAGAGCAGAGTTCTAAGTTGGATAGTGCTAAAAAATCACTCTAACTGACTAATATATCCAAGTACTGACAATGTTAATTAAGACCAGGTACTTTGAAATCTTTGCAGTAGGTTTGTTGGGGGAATTTAAATTAATTGTTAATATTAAACAATGTTAATTATTCCATTAGCCTACAAAGAGAAATTGTACGTCTTTCAAAATGCAAAAATCAATAATTTTGTAGTGACTTTGAATTTTATAAACTCCATTCATCTATGTCTTCTTCTCTGATATTCACAAAGATCCTGGATTTCTGTGTTTTGTTTATAAGACTTACATAAAGTCACATAACTACTTGGTGGTAAACCTTGAGGTTAATTATTAATTCAACTTTCTGTCCCCAACACCCATGCATTTTCCCCTACATAGAGCTACCCTGATCAGGCAAAAAGGAAATTTAAAAAAAATAACAAAACAAAGAAGAAATTCTAAATTAGCAATTAATTTTATCAAGGGAAAGGAAAAAGAGTTTTCTTATGCTTGTAAAATTAGTGGAGTTAATAGCATGCCAACATCAAACACACAAATTGGTGGCAGGTTTAAATTAATTAATTAATCCATCAGTTTTATTTCATTAAAGTTTGTTTTTCAATCAACATAAATAGAAGCTGAAAAAAATGGAGTGAAAAATCATAAGCATTAGGTTATCCAATAACTGCCCACTTTTAAAGGAATTTAAAACAGCTATTGTAAATCTGTACCCTGTATATTTCTACTCTCAGAGGGACAGATCAAAATAATTAGATGTAGATGGCTATGAATGTAAATAATTAAGGAATTTGTGTAGTTCTTCTAATATCTTGTAAACCAGAATTATAAGTGTAGAACTACCGATGGCATGACGTCCACATTTATCCTTCAATTTCTCATATTTTGACTAAACATCTTGTTTAATTCAAATAAAATATTGGTGTTTCATTTAATTCAAATAATAAATACAATATATTTTAGTAAAGGGTAGGGGATTACATTTCCTCATTGTTATTCATTAACTTAATATAAAGTAAAAGTTACAGTATTTCTGAATCATGGAGACATCCTTTTTACCATAGCCATTAGGGTTGGTTTGTAAAACTATAGCTTTATTACTCTACTAAAATCTTTTATACAGCTTTATATAATATGGGGCACTCTAGTTTTCCCTGCGGTATATAATCTTTCACACTTGTAGGTTTTTATAATCTCACTGAGTAAAACACTCTCCAAGTTACTTATTCTTTTTTAAATATAAAATTTTAAGTCTCACTAGCAAATACACATGACAAAATATCCAGGCTTTTAAATAGGCTATTACGGATGCAATACATTGCCTTAATTCCAAACCAGAACTCCCAAACTTAAGGTGAGCTCTTTCCTCAGACTGGCAAGAAAGATCAGATTTCTGAAAACTTTTATTTGTGGTCTGAGGGCATTTGTCATTAATTTCCTTCGAAGGGAATTTATTATCTTATATTTCAACTTTATATTAGGAGAAAGTATTTAAAACTTATATTTTACAAACTAAGCACACAACATTTGCCTTATAACCACTACCTCTCGTGATACAACCCAAGAAAACTTTTCAAGTATTAATTTTGAAACTTAAAGAAGAAAGTGCCAGTCAATTACCAAAATTCAAGCACATGCATTATTAATTCCTGTGATTTATTTGACCTATAAATACCTTCCTTCTTGAGCACAGCAGAAGCGTTACTGTGACTTTCCTTCCATAACCTCAGTAGAGAATCAAATTACATGATTCTATCATTATAACAATAATAGTCAACTTTGGTGGTTTTTTTTTTGTTTGTTTTGTTTTGTTTGTTTGTTTTTGCAACTGTTCAATTTTTCAAAGAGTAACTGTTCTGCCATTGCGCTTGACATTGGCTTAATTTTCTTACTTGTAGAGAGAAAGAAAAAGTTATGACCTAAATAATTAGGTAATATCCCTATAGGACTTATCTCCTTGGGGAAGACATAAAGCAGAATAAATGTGTTTAATTATAATTTGGTCATGCCTAGACTATTGTGGCCTGCTCATGTTTTTTATTTCACTATAACTTACACAAGATTATGGCAAATAAACTAACACAATGACAATTCCAAATGGTTGCAGCACACAAAATGATACATTCCTTTGAAGAAGTTAGCGATTTGAAAAGATCGATATATATTTGAAGATATGATAAATTCATTTATACTACAAACACATTTTCACAAAAAAATCTTCCAAGTTATAAAATAAATTCTCCATTTCTTTAGTTTCAACATATTTCTTCTCTAGAGGAGAATAGGTTCCTTGTAATATTCACAGATAAGTCAATCTTGCCAGCCCCACACATCTAAGAAGGCTGATCACCTCTATAGCTCTAAGAGTGCAGGCTCTAACACGAGGAGGAGTGTGTTCAATGTACAACCCCCTTACCATTTACTAACGATATAATCTCAACCACAATTAGTTCATCTGTCTGAACTTCAGTCTCCTTATTTGCAAAATGGGTTTGAAAATATCATTTCATACTCAGAAGTTGTTGTATTTCCCCAAAGATTTCATGTAAAATACTGGGGGAAACTCTTGTTACAGAATAAGTTCTGCATACATAAACACTATATATTATTACTGTTATTAACATTATATTTATTTATTTATTTATTTATATGAGAGAGAGAGAGCACGAGGGGGAAGGGTGAGGACCAGAGGGGGAAGCAGAGTCCCCGCTGAGCAGGGAGCCTAATGCTGCAGGATCATGACCTGAGCAGAAGGCAGACACTTAACTGAATGAGCCACAGAGACACCCCTGTTATTTTCATTATTACTATTAGTTTTCTGTTATTTATTTACCAGCTTATGTCTATATACTTCTGGATGTATGGAAATTTAATCCCAAGCATGCTCATTTCTAAACTAGGGTTGAACTCTCTATACATAAACCTTTCCAGCCCAATTTCTGAAGCTTTGTTCTTGCTGTTAATTCTCTCCTTTTACCCTTTAGGAAAATTTAGTGTTATAGCATGACATGTTGAAGAAACAGATCAACTTATTTTTCAGCCAAGACCACTTTAAATATATACATATATCCCATTATAGTTCCTTTAAAGTAATATAAGTTAGTAAACAATATAATTTCTGTCTGTTCTTCCCCCATTTGTTAATAATTCTATGTGAGCAATATTACTGGGCAAATATTATCACTCAATAAATATATATTGGGTGAATAAATAACTTATTACTTTAATTAATAACTTGTATATTAGAGCTGAATTTAAAGTTTCTAGACAACTATAGTTTCCCCTCTCCTGGTCTTTTACCATCTATCAATATTTTAAAGAGGATATAATATATTCAGAGCACCCTAGCAGGTACAGTTTTATAAATCAAACAAGCAAGTTAATTAATTGATACAATATTTAAGTTAAACTAAGTTGAAAGTCTTTAGTAACAATGGCTTAAATGTTGAAAATATTCCTTAGTCTTAGCACAGTACTCAGTATTTAATGGGAATTCAATTAAATGCAATTTATTATCCTTTAACTGAGCTATGAAATCTTCCTTCTAGCTGTATGATTCCCCCAAATACTTTTTGTTAGAACTATATTTTTTTCTATTAAATGTAATGATTTAACATGCCAGAGAAAGACAAGTACCGTATGATTTCCCTCATATGTGGAATTTAAGAAACAAAGCAGATGAACATATGGGTGGGGGGAAAAAGAGGGAAACAACCCATAAGATACTCTTACGGATAGTGAGCAAACTGAGGGTTGATGGAGGCAGTGGGTGGTGATGGGCACTTGTTATGATGAGCACTGGGTATTGTATGTAAGGGATGAACCACTGAATTCCACTCTCGAAACCAATATTGCACTGTGTATTAACTAACTAGAATTTAAATAAAACCTGAAAAAAATATGTTTTCAAACAATAACATACAACCAATAAAATATGTGTTGTAAATTTTCATTAACTTTGGAATATATTTTAAATAAGAGTAGTACAAATTCTAGTATCTTAATAATTGTAGTCCTGAGATTTTTATCTTAAAGACATTCCTTGGAAGTAAAAATTACATGAACAAAGATGCCTGTTACTGCAGTTTAAAAATAGTGAAGTATTAGGAAAATATTTTTAGCTAAATGAATATTCATAAATTGTTAAAATATTATGTACCATGCAAAAATATAACTGAATATTATATATGGAAATTGTTATCAATGCAATTTCAAGTAAAATAATGCAAAGTGCAAAATTATATGTTCTTTCTGATTAAAAGTGCTTAACTTATGTTTTCAAACACTAAAGTTCAGGAAACTATTTTTTTCAAATTTCATAAAGATAGCTCAATTCCCAAATGTTTATTTCCCCATAAAGACGATGATTGGGCCGCTGACTCTGCCAACACTGATGATTTGGAAAACTAAAATCTGACTTATTCTTCTGTGTTACAACGAGAGGTGGGATGATTCAGTTTCTCTTGCTAAAAGAATAAGCAACACAAATTTCTTTTGTGTTCAGCAATCAGCTGAAAATCAATTTGACCAAAGGTGTGGATCTTTAATTTGGTGGTAAGGGATTTATATTTTTTTAGAGATTTGTTTATTCCTTCCCTCAGAGAATTTAAAGTATGGCATGAAATTACAAAGTCAAATATATAGATATATATGTGTGTGTGTGTATATATATATGCATACATGCAAATGCATGTGTGCTGTATATATATATGTATGTATATGCACCTATATATGTATATGAATTTGCAAATGCACACATATATGTATATATACATAAGTATATTATAATCATGTGACTTAAATAATATTCATGTTAAGATGATTTAAAGGTACATTAACAAATCAATCTAGATGAGACAAAATATATCTCAGAAGCAATGAGTCCCCATAATTAAAGATGTAGTTTATCCATGGGGTTCTTTTGGAAGAAGCTAATTTCTTCTCTCTCGTGTATGATTTAAAATTATGACAGATAAGCAAAAGTTCTGCAAGAGGAAGAGTACTAGAGTTTTGTAAATTTAATCATCCCATCTTTTTAAAACAATAAAAGCAGAGTTCATATAATAATAGCTAACATTTCTTAAATGCTTGCTTTTGTTAGTCACTGGCTTAGTATTTTCCATAAGTTACCACATTTAAACTTTATAAGCTCTTATTGCAATAAATAAGACTTTTATCTCCATTTTACTTGCATGGATTCTGGCACTTAGAAAAACATACCCAGCCTGATGTGTCAGTTTCAGAAAGTCAGATTTTCTTTGTTAAAATGTATTTTCTCTAGTAAAACAGGGTACTTTGTAGTAGTTGTTATTGTTTACAAAATTATCTGCTTGATCAACAAAGGCCTCTAGGGCTAGATTCAAATTCAATAATTCAGTAAAAATTTACTTAGATCAAAGACTAGGGTTAGTCTTTGACATCCTTTTCAAAATTTTTATGAAAAACATTGGAATCTAAATGTGAGATCACTGATACCTCCTTTGTTTCTTTGTTTCTTTTTTTTTTTTTTAAATGTGTTCTCCGTGGACATGAATATATTTTTTTAAGATTTTATTTATTTATTTGTGAGAGAGGAGAGAGAGAGCGAGCACAGGCAGACAGAGTGGCAGGCAGAGGCAGAGGGAGAAGCAGGCTCCCTGCCTAGCAAGGAGCCCGATGTGGGACTCGATCCCAGGACGCTGGGATCATGACCTGAGCCGAAGGCAGCCGCTTAGCCAACTGAGCCACCCAGGCGTCCCGGACATGAATATTCTTTTAGATTGGGAGTCTTGAGACATGTGCAACAGCCTTGCAGAAATGGGAGAATAAATTTAAGATGTCACAATCTTTTTCATCATATCGATCTCTTCTTTTCCTGGAGAATACCCAGACTTGTAAAACAGAAGTCAGGGAAAATGTCAACTACCCATGCCACCAAAACTAAGAAGTGTAAGAACTGCAATTTGAATTTATGGATATTTTATTTTAAGTCTGTCCTTTAACTAGTGGTGATGCAAAAGGAAAAATCCATCAAAGTATACAGAAAGAAGTCATAACAATTTTTTGTGGATTCAGTTGAAGGGGTGGAGTAATAAGATTGGTTACCAAGACTGGGAGGTTGCAAAATCATTCACCTTGATGGTTAGATCTGGCAGTGGGAAAATTAATTTTAGCTGAACTCTTAACAGTCTAATATAATCAAGCTTTAAGCAGACCAGGAGAGCACAGTTTTTTAATTCTGGTTTTTATGCAGTAAGAGCCTATACTGCATGTAACAGAGATACGGATAAGGTTTTAGGGAATCTCATGCATTTATGTATGAATTATAATGGAATACACAAGAAAGATAACATCCTCAAGATCTACAGTAAAAATAAAGTGAACTCAAGAATATCCAGTTTTGAACATTGTGTGCTTTCTCTCTCAAAGAAAATATAATATCTTGTTAAGCTGTAAGATTTGTTCAGATGAGCTCTAATATATTGCTTTTTCTACCATAGCATAAAGATCTTTTTTTAAGTTCTTAAGGCAAAGACATCTAAAGACCCAAGGCTTATTTTAATATATCATTTTTGAATAGAATATCCTAACCCCAAGTGTTAGAAATCTATATGCCACTAACAGAGCAGATGATCAAAGATGTTATTCTCTGAACATCACTTTTTCATTATGTTCTCTTAATTTTATGAAGGTTATGCCATTTTTATTGTCATTTGTATGTTTATATTTGTTTTAAAAGAAACAACCTACTTATAAAATGAGTGAAAACACATTCTTTCTTGTTTTGATGTAACATCTGTAAATAGAATATAAAACTCTTAAAACACCTTAGGCCCTTTCTTATTTCATGTAGGTAGAAATGAGACATCGGGAATTCAACCCAGTGGTATAGAAACAAGGAAAGACTGATTTAAATGTTAAAACTTCTGAAGTCAAAACAATGGCAAAGGAATTTTCCATTTATTGTACTTTTATTTCCCCAAGCTTATATTCATCAGCTGTCTAATAAAACCTGAAGAAAGCAGAAATCTTTAGCTTCTTTGTTCTTGTTATTTGGGAAGCAGGAAGAGAAAGTGAAAAGCCAAACAAATGTCATAGAAAGAGTTGAAAATTGCAGTCACAGAACAGAGGTAGAGACTAATATAGCAGGACTTATGTGTTAAGTGGTTTACTCAGTTATGAGTTACGTAGAGGTTTTAACTAAGAACAAAAACAGAATAGAGCCAAGAGTACAGAGACTCATGTATTCAGGAAATAGCTAGCTCTGCCTTTGGCAAACCACATGGCAAATCTTCATGGTAACCAAGACATTCCTGCTTCTTTAGTTTCTTTCTGATGTAATCCCAACCAACTGTGATTATCTGAGAATAAGGAATAAGGAACATCTCAGTATGGTGGGAAAATGATAAGGACAATATGGCAAACATCAAGATGAACAAGGGAAGCAATTCAAATAGGGAGGGAGTGAGCAAATTGAAAAGTGGGAAAATGGAGCAAGGTAGTGAAGAAGGAGTAAAAATTGAAATAAGGATAAAATGGTAGAGAACAAAACGGAGTCTTGAGATGTCTCTGAACAATAAAGATACAAAAAAATGACGTATTTTTAAAGAGAAAGTGAGGACCATAGACCTCTGTATATTCCTGGAAAGAACCAATGAATTAATACATTTGGAATTGAATGCATATTAGAGAAGGAAGTAGGGATTCTGCTGTTTTGTTATTAACTTGATCAATAACCATAAACAGACAGTTTAGTACCACCTTCACCCTCAATTCACTGCTTGTAATCTCCTATTGATTGTCAGCTAACCAAATAATTACAAAGCTCCACTTTCTATCTTATTGAGTAAACATAATCTCAGTGCCACCTAGGGCTCATTTTAAATGACATAAATACGTAAAAATGGATAAAAGATGCATCTAATAAATTGCAAATACGCAGAGTATGATCAGTTTGAAAATTCAGATTTTCTTCATTTAAATAGAATTATATTATAATAACTAAGTATGAAAATAACAGAATCAATAAAATGTCCAAAAGAGCATTATTTATTTTGTCAGGGTCTACTCATTTTGGGGCATTCCTATAGAATGAATGAAAATGAAAATGAAATGAAAAAAAAACTCAAATATTTCTGATTAATCTGAATTATTTGTTATGACCTTTAAAATAATTAGGGGTGCGTGGGTGGCTCATGAATCAGGTCATGATCTCAGGGTCCTGGGATCGAGCCCTGAATCCTGCTTCCTGCTCAACAGGAGCCTGCTTTCCCCTCTTTCTGCCTGCCTCTCTGCCTACTTGTGATCTCTCTTTCTGTCAAATAAATAAATAAAATCTTAAAAAAAAAGTAAAATCCTATAACGGGGAGCACCTGGGTGGCTGAGTCGTTAGGCAACTGCCTTTGGGTTGGGTCCTGATCCCAGAGTCCTGGGATCAAGCCCCGCATTGGGCTCCCTGCTCAGCAGGAAGCCTGCTTCTCCCTCTCTCCCTACCCTTGCTTCTGTTACCTTTCTCACTCTCTCTCTCTCTGTCAAATAAATAAATAAATAAAAATCTTTAAAAAAATAAAATAAAATACTATAATGAATTGCATGTAGTACTGAGTGTTATATGCAAATAATAAATCATGGAACACTACATCAAAAACTAATGATGTACTGTATGGTGACTAACATAAGAATAAAAAATAAGTAAATAAATAAATAAAATACTACAAATAAGTAAATGTGCATTCCGTATAAATAAAAGTTTAAAATATCTAAGTTGAACACAGTATTTTAAAATAATAAATTTCCACTTTCTTTAAAAATTAAATGAAACTATTTACTCTAGCAGAGATAACACAAAAGTTTCTTTTTCATGTTTTCATAATAGACTACAAGAGTTCTTAGAGTAAATAATGGGTCTATAGGTATAAGTGTGCAGCCTAATGTCCAGGCTCTTTTCTTACAGGCTGAAGGAAAAGAATCAGGAAAGGGGCAAAAACTCAGGAAAAGTAAACACAGACTCCTTCCTTGCCAGATGGTCCTTGATTGCAAATCTAGGGAAAAAAGGATTTAGGCAAGTAGAATCATCTCATCTGCAGTGCAATTAGCCAAGAAGATATTATTCTTTGAATTAGTCTTTTGAGGAAAACATACCTGATCCTCTTCAGGCCTCAGTTTATGCCAGATGCATGCCATTCATTTAGGGATAATCCCTCATCTAATTTCTTGAAGAGTTTGTCTAAGATTGGGATGATCAATTCTATGAATATTAAGTAAAACTCAATTGCAAGCACATTTGAATGTGGCAGTTTTTTTTTTTAATGAAGTATTTGAAATTACAGATTTAGTACTTTTAAATTATTAGAAATGTTTAGGTTGCTTATTTTGTACTGAGTCTGTTTTTGGCGAGTTTTGATTTTCTAAGAAACTATATATCTTATTATCTTTTCAAATGTATTTCTATCAAGTTTTAGATCATATACACTATATTTTAAGTCACTATTGTATGCATTACTTACTTAAATGTACTATTTTCTTTTTACTTGTTAATTTCTCCAGAGAGTAGTCTGGTCATTTTTGCAATTATTCAGATTTGAATGTTTCCTTCTTTTATTTTTAAGATTAATTTTTTTATTTATTTTAGGAGAGAGAGAGAGAGAGAACATCAGCTAGAGGAGCAGAGGGAGAGGGAGAGAGCATCTAAGGCAAATTCCATGCAAAGTACAGACCCCAACTCAGGGCTCTGTCTCACCACCCTGAGATCATGACCTGAGTCAAAATCAAGAGTGGGTTGCTTAACCAACTCTGCCACCTTATTTTCTTTTTCTAACTTACTTTATTTTAATTAATTTGTGTTTTCCTCCTCTTAATTGTTATTCTTCTCTTTCTCACACTCTCTCTATGGTTTTCTTTTTTTCTTTCTTTTTAAATTTTTTTTTTTTTAATTTTGGGGGGAGTTTAGTTTATTTTTCCCTCTCTTCTTTTGGATGTTTACTTTGATCTTTTTCTAATCTTTCTAAGTTGGTTATTCATTAATTTTGATCCACTCTTCTCTAAAGTAATTCTTTTATTTTTTAAAGAATTTATATATTTATTTGACAGAAAGCACAAGTAGGGGTCGTAGTAGACAGAGGGAGAAGGAGATGCAGGCTCCTTGCTGAGCAGAGAGCCCCATGCAGGGCTCAATCCCAGGACCCTGGGATCATGACCTGAGCCAAAGGCAGACGCTTAATCAATGGAGCCACCCAGGAGCTCCTCAATTAATTCTTCAAGTAAAATTTTCTTTTAGCTACTTATTGGCTCCATCTTTTCATGGTGTATCATTTTAATGATAGTTCTACATAATGTCTAATTTCTGTTGTGATTTTTTTTTTATGTTGAAGTGCATGTGTTTTTTTTAAATATCAATCTATTTGGTATAGTTAATGATATATTTTTATTTCCTAACTTCATTATAATCAGAGATTGAAGTGAATTATTTCAACTTTATCTAGAGAGATTCATAGCCCCACATATGTGTAATGTTCCATGTTTGCTGGGTAGAAATGTGGGTACTTCAAAGTTCTACAAATGTACAAACATACTGCTATTCAAATATTTCAGTTCTTAATTTTTTTTCTGCTAGATTTATCATTTACCAAGAGAAATGTGTTAAAACACCTGCACATAGTGGTGAACTTGTTGATTTTGCCTTGTAGTTGCTTTTATAATTATAGAGAAGTGGTTGCATTAGTAACTTCGATCCTTACTCTCCTTGAATCCACACCCTTTGTTGTGTGCCTTACAGTGCCTTACAGTACTCTCCCGCAGGACTCCCGCATTTGCCTTCTTTGGTTAATGGAGTTTTAGCAAACATGACACGAGTTTGAACAGAGTTTGATCGACTGTGCTTCTTTCTTACCACCTGCTGATTAACATGTAGATCATGCCCAGGCCCATCTTTTAGAGACATTCTAGCAAGATAATCCAGACTAGCTGGCAGTTAGATGATGACCAGTTATAAGAGTAAACTCATTTTAGACCAGAAACACTGCACAGTAAAGCCAAGCTTAAACAGGTGACCTACAGATCATGAGTTAAATATGTACGCATTTTTGAGTGCCTCTGACGTTTTGTCTATGTGGGTGTTGTTTGTCACTTAAAGTTTTTTTTTAAAGAGGGAAATACTACACAATATTTTAAGTTTTTAAGCTAGAAATATGCATTATTATTTAATTGGAGATTGGCATTTTAGTATTGCATAAAGATTCTCTTCAAGAAAAGTAATCTGACTTTATTATTTTTTCTTTTGCAGTAGTAACTGCTTACTAAAACTCTTTTTCCTCTTTCATATTTAACTTCATTTCTATGTTTTGTGTGGCTTTTTCATATAATAGGTAGTAGGGAGGACAGTGGGTTTCAGTCAATAAAAATTCTTAAGTTTTATGTTGCCTTATATGTGCCATTTGTAAAATGGAAAAACCTGTGCAAATAATGTATAGAGTAAAACAGAAGTTGGAGGCCTGTTCACCATTTGCAATTTAATTTTATATTTTTTTCAAGGATTCACAAAATATCAAAATCCTTTTAGCATATATCTTATTTGATAGGCTAATACTGGAGTCTGCACTAAGTTAAATATTATAGCTAGAGGACTGAACCCATGTCAAAGAATTCCAGCAAAATAAGTTCCTTGCCAAAATACGGGCAAGGTCCTTTGAAGTTGTCCCATGTGTGCCCATGATTGTATATTGCAATGGAATACCTTGTAGAAGTTTCAAAAGCCACGCATATGTTGCCACTACCTTGTTCTCCCTTTAGCCTAGAGGAAAGAGTAGGTTAACTTAGTGCATCTACAAGCAGCATCAGGAGCAGTGTGAGCAGGTTAAGTGCCACTCACCAGAGGCAAGTGAGGTTTCCCAACATTTAAATAAATGTTAAACTCGATTAATTAAATTCTATTGTCTATATTTAAAAAAACTGTGAATATCCATAAAAAAGAAAATATTTATATTTTAAATTTTAAATAAAGATAGGATCTGATAGTGATCTGAGTTCATAGAGTTCTTGTCTTTCCTACCTAAATATCACAAGATCCCTCTCCAAGTGTAATCCACAGAGCAATCTGTGGGGCAGTATTAAGTTTTCTTATAAAAGAAAACCTGAAATTTTTATGTTGAGAATATGAAGTCTAATACTTCCCAGTATCTAACATGGTTTAAAATTCTTTGAGTCTGGAAAGTTTCCCTCACAATCTTAGCTCAATTTTCTTTTTGTTTACATTCTGAAAATCCTTAACCACCACATTTTGTTTATTAATTGTGATTTCTGATCTTTGATTTTTCAAGTTTAATCTGTTAAATTTTATTATGATTATTGATCTTTTGGAGCTTATTTCTAACATCATATTTGTCTTCTTGTGTCTTTACTTGTCTTATATGTTGATATACCTTGTTATCTTTTTTTTCACTTTTTTAACATATAATATATTATTTGCTTCAGGTGTACAGTTGTGTGAATCATCCATTTTACACAATTCACAGCACTCACAATAGCACATACCCTGTTATCTTAACACAGTTTAAGTTGTTCAGCTTCATTAACTCCCTAGCAAATAAGTCATAGCTTTAAAACTTATGTAGTCTCAAATTTCCTTGGAATTAGCTTTATCTGTTTTAAATAAGCAAAATAGAGAAATCATATGTCTTTTTTTAAAGGTTTTATTTATTTACTTATTTGTCAGAGAGAGAGAGAGAGGGAGAGAGTGTAATCAGGGAGAATGGCAGGCAGAGGTAAAAGCAGGCTCCCGCTGAGCAAGAAGCCTGATGAGAGACTCCATCCCAGGATCCTTGAATCATGACCTGTAGGCTCTTAACCTACTGAGCCACCCAGGAATCCCTATATTTGTCTTTTTGGACTACATTTGCATCTTTAGATCTTTTAGGTCAGTAATTTCCTTTGTAATATTATTTAATCTACTGATTGACTAATCTGTTACAGCTCAGCTTTTTATCTTTACAGTTGTTCCCTCAAAAATTGTATTATTTTAAAAATTGTTCCATTATTTCTTATAATTCTAGTTTTTTTCAATATATTCAGGCATCATAATGATATCTGAAAATGGATTAAGTGTTTATTTAAATTTTGTTCCTAATAAGCTTAAATAATTTATAAGATTATTTATTCACTTACTTGAGAGAGAGAATGTGAATGGGAGGGAGGGAGAGAGAGAATCTGAAGCAGGTACAATGCTGAGCTCAGAGCTGGAGGTGGGGCTTGATTCCATGACTGCAAGATCATGACCTGAACCAAAACCAAGAGTTGGACGCTTAGTCCACTGAGCCACCCAGGTGCCCCTCAAAATAGAATTTGTGTTTCTTTCTGTCTGTTTCCAGAATATTATCAGCCACATAACATTTTATTTCTTCACTTAATATTTTCAGACCTGCAAATAGAATGAATTCAGTCCAAAATCTATGTCAAGTTAGCTTGTCATGGTTCTTCAGAAGTGATCGTTTTTCTTTCCTTCTAGTACGAAGGCCAAGATTCCTTGCTGCTCTTTTCTGTTTCATATATATATTCACACAAACTGAAGGTATATTCCTTTGGTGTCCAACTATATATGGGTTGACTCTAGAACTATTAATTTGGGCATTTCCTAGGCATTCTTGGGTATTTTCCTTTCTTTCTCGCCCTATGCAGTCTAAATTTCACCAGTTTTTCCAAAAGCCATGAGGAGAAAGATTTCCTTAGAGGTCTTCTTACCCTCCAAGGATCTTTCTTTTGTTTTATCATTGGCCTCAGCAGATACCTACATTAAAAGAAAAACGAAACAAAAACAAAAACAAAACAGAACAGTGATGTAATTTGAATATCGTTTTAAAAATATTTTATCTGACAATTCTTTTTTAAAGAGTTGCCTTCATTAAATTCTTTCTCAAATATTTCATATCATAGCATGTATAGAAAATGTTTAAATTATATGACATATTGAAAAAATATGTTATCTGACGTTAGAGGGAGCTGGCTTAATATTTCATGTCTTATTCAACTAAGTTCTCAGTGAGGATAAATATTTTTGCACACTCAACTCATTTGTGCACACTTGTAATTTAATTGTGGGAAACAAGGTCACAGTAGCAATACATGGATTATGAAGGGTTTTTTTTGTTTGTTTTTTTGTTTTTGTTTTTTTAGCTTAGTACTCTTTGTTCACCACATTGCCATGATATGTAAAAGTATTCTCTAATTGGGAAAGTTGCCCCAACTACAATTTTTTCCACTGAAAAATCTTGACTTGTTCAAAACCTGTATTCAGTCACTAATAACTTTAAATGATGTTCTAAATAATAAAATATTGTTGATAGCACATTAAATATACAAAAAAAATACCTCTTGTGAAAAACAATGTATGAAATCTATGGTACATGAGCTCTGCCCCATTCCATTTATCAAAGTCTAGTTGTTCTCTAGGTACAAAGAGATAAGTCTGTTTTTTCCCAAGGGTATGTAAGCAGAGCACTATCTAATACCAGATGAAAAATAAATGTACCTATTCAAGTGAAAAAGTACTGCAAGTGCATCTGTTATTTATGACACCAATTATATCATGAATTTGCTGCTTTGTTTTCAATATAAAAATGACAAACAAGGGCCATAGTGCATATCTACAGAAGCCATGTCTATCTATGTATGTAAATCATAATAGAAATTGGAGAGATTCATGTGGATAATTCAAACCAAAAGTGCTCTTTCACCTAAAATAAGGGTAAATAAAAGGTAAGAAAACTGAATTTCATTATCAGATGAATTATTATTTTCATCTTTGGATTTATAAACATACACTTGTCCAGCTGAAAAAATTCTGCTATATGTGCTTTCAGAAATGTTAGATAATTGAATCTGTATACACACACAAACACACACATGCCCACACACATGCCCACACACATGGAATTTGGTATCTGTATGAGAATATTAAAGCTCAGAAAGATAATTGCATAAAGTCATGTAACTAAAATTCACACTGGTGAATTTTATGACTGTTTCTGCTGGATTACAAGGACATAGTCATCTTCCCATATCATGCTATATTATTAAAGTGGAAACTTTACACTGGATTATGATATACCACATGATAAATCAAGGAGCTCTCAAAGTACAATATTTCAGATGATGCACAAATATAATTATTTCCTTATGAAACTTTCTCTTCACATATTTTCATCTTTATGTATTACTATATGATTTAAATAATGCTATATTAAAATTTACATGTTTAAATTTTTCATGCTATCCCTTATATTTAATAAACTTCCAGGTATACAAATTTTATTCATATTGTGTTGGTGAACAATTCGGCTTACTCTATGAGAGAAGATGGATTGTATTGTGTTAGGAGTTAATTTACACAAACAATTTTTTAATTTATAAACCAAATCTTATCTCTAAAATTGTTCTCTAAAATGTAGTTATTATATGTAAAATGATTTGAAAATACTGAATTTTTAAAAATCAGTCACTGATAAGCTATGAGATTGTGGTATTCTCTATGAATAATTGACATATTTTTTTAAGTTTGTAAAGACTTGTCCATAAGAGGAAAGATTGTATATAAAACATATGGCAGGAACAAGAAAAGTGTAATATATTATTTTTTATGTAAAAATTTTATAATAAAACTCATCTTCTTGTGTACCTTTCCTTATTCTGGTGCTTCACCTCACCAATGACTCCTCTGTCTCCCAAAATTTTTAAAGTGAATTTTGTCTTTGATGTGTATTCTCTCCACAAGAAATATGCTGCTCCCTGAATGGACACTCCCAATGAAGTCTTTGACTGTCACTCTTATGAAGGTCAATGATTCCAAGAGAGAAGCATTGGCTAGTGTATATACAGATTTGGCGTTCAGGATCAGAAATATTATTCCATGCTCACAGCTGGATCATACAGTCAGCGGTCTGAAGTGCATGCAAAAAGACCAAATATTGTTCAGAAAATTTTCATCTTTGATATCCTGATAAAGCATCAATATGAAAAAAGTGAAAATTAGTTTACACTTCCTAACAAGGCTTGGAAAATCTTAATATGGAGATGGATAAGAAACAATGTGAGTGGATTCGAGGCCACACCTAGTAAGAGAAAAGCAGGGTTTTGTAGGAAAGGCCAACAAAGTAAGTAAAGAAAGAGCGTCAGGTGACCGCTAATCACCTTGGCTTGTGTTATTTTTCTGTGCACAGCATTTAGGTTAGCTATCCCTTTGGTTCTTACTGTGACAGAAGGTATTTTTTTCTACAGTTTTTTTACGTGCATTTCTTTTTATTTAACCGAGGAAGTTTATTTCTCCAGTTTCTCTTTAGTATACTTTTCCTTATTAAGAACACCAGTGAGAAGCCAATATGTGACCTGAATTCTTAACAAGATGACAAAACAAATGTAGTTCTTCAAAGCCTTCTAATATGTGGTGGGACTACGCTCTTTTGAAATCCCAGCTTCTTTTTGGTCAATACTGGGGGACAAGCTATGTTACTTTCCAGCAAGACTTGTATACCCCTCTGCTGTTGGAAAGAAATAACCCCTTGATCTCTTTTCCATTTCAGTGGAGATAACGATGCACTGAAATAGCTCTCGGGTGCACCTGAAACCATGACACTGCAAGGAAGTTTATATTTTAAAGCAAAGAAGTTACATTCCATTAGGTGTTAGTATCTAATAAATATGCAGTGCACTGAGAGACTTCCAGGAAAGAGTGAGAGTCGGTGCATATTTCCAAAATTGTTTGACAGACATTAAATGTGATATAAATCACAATAAAATAGAGATGGAAACTTCATCTACAGTAAAACTAGACAAGATCCCATCATCATCCCACACATTTTGAAATATCTACCTGATACAATGAAATTTAGATGAAGCAAAGAGAAGCTACCAGCAGCTAATTAATACTCAATTTTCAGGCAAGTGGGAAAAGTGTATACAAGAAGTTTAAAAAAAAAAAAAAGCAAAACAGTAACATTTCTTACCTTGAGTAAAGGAGAGGTGAAGCCCTGGATAGAAAACAAGAACATAAGGAGCTAACCATTTGGACATCCGACTTGCATGTAGGCCATGGGTAGAATTACATCATCCAACACTGTGCTTCTCAGGTTTTAGCGTGCATGATTATGACCAGAAAGGCTTCTTCAGTGTGACTATTGGACTTCATGCCCAGAATTTCTGATTCAATAAGGGGAGAGGAATGCCTGAGAATTTGCTTCTCTAAGTAGTTCCCAGGTGATGCCAAAGCTCAGAGACTATACTTTGAGAACCTCTTGCATAAATGACTTAGTTTGTTGTGCTTCATGTAGTTATTGTCTAAAATATTTTATTTGGGGGGAGGCACCTGGGTGGTTCAGTTAGTTGGGCAACCGTCTTTTGATTTCAGCTCATGTCTTGATTGCAGGGTTGTGAGTACAAGCCCTGCTTTGGGCTCCACACTGAGCATGGAACCTACTTAAAAAAATAAAGTAAATAGATAAAAATAATTTTTAAAATTTATGTGTCAGAGTGAGGGAGAGAGAGAGAGCGAGCACAGGCAGACAGAGTGGCAGCAGAGGCAGAGGCAGAAGCTGAGCAAGGAGCCCCATGTGGGACTCCATCCCAGGACGCTGGGATCATGACCTGAGCCGAAGGCAGCTGCTTAACCAACTGAGCCACCCAGGTGTCCCGATAAAAATAATTTTTAAAGCAGTTTCAGATTCATGGAAAAAAGAAAAGGAAGATACATATTTTTCCTATGGCTCCTACTCCAAACATGTATAGCCTCCCACATTATCAACATCCCCAGAGAGTAGTGCATTTGTTATAACTGACGAACATACATTGACACTTCATTATCACCCAAAGTCCGGGGTTTATATTAGGGTTCACTACTGGTGTTGTGCATTCTATGGGTTTGCACAAAAGCGTAACGGCATGTGTCTATCATTATGGTGTCATACAGGATAATTTCACTGCCACAAAAATCCTCTGTGCTCTATTTATCTGTACCTGCCCTCTAGCCCATGGCAACCACCCATCTTTTTATTGTCCTCATACTTCTATCTTTTTCAGAATGTCATATTGTTGGAATCATATAGTATGTAGCCTTTTCAGATTGTTTTCCTTCAGTTAGTAACACTAATTTAAAGTTCTTCCATGTCTTTCATGGCTTCATAGCTCATTTCTTTTTAGTACTGACTAGTATCCATTTTCTGGATGTAACACAATTTATATATCCATTCACTTACTAAAGGTCATCATGGTTGTTGTACACATGACTTTTTAAAAAGTATTTTAATCTTATCTTCAACCTAATTTCCTAAGGAGAAAAAAAAATTAAGATTTGTTTGTTATTTTAGAGGGAAAGAGTGAGAGTGTGCACTCACGCATGTGGAGAGGGAAGGGGCAGAAGGAGAGGGGGAAACTCTCAAGTAAACTCCCCATTGAACATGGAACCCTATATGGGGCTTGATCTGACAACCCAGAAATCTTTACTTGACTCAAGATTCAGATGCTTAACTGATTGAGCCACCCATGCACCCCCAAAAATGGTTTGAAGACAAGGAAATAAGCTAACTCTAATAGCTCTGGGATGTAGTTGAGGAAGTGTGAGAGTGGCACACTAAAAAACTACAATACTACAAAAAAAAAGTTAAAAAAAAAGTTTGGTATCATGTTGTGATGGCTTTGTGTTATATCAGCATAATTAGGCTAAATAACATTCCTCAGAATCCCCATTCTGGTATGCTTCCAGATAGGGCAGGCTATGCAGACATACACATCAACACAACTATTTTAAGTTTGACCTAAATGTAACCACTTCAACCAACAGACCTTTGAAACTACTTTAATATTCCAAATTATAGGGGAGAAATATTACACCGATCATAATTTTTAAATACTACATAGTAAACTTCCACATGTTTGGAGGAATGGCCAGTGTAAGAAGCAGTGAAAGGGAGAGGAAAAATAATAATCAACTTAGAAATCACTATAGTTTCTCATATATTTTCCAGGGTGAAATAGAAAGTGCATTAAGCTGAGTTCGTAGAAAAAACAGAATAAACTAACCTTGATCACTTGAAGTCACAAAGGAAACAAAGCAAAACAAAACAAAAACTTGAAACACATATTATTATGAAGAAAAATGCAAGAAATGCAAGTAATTTTTTTAAATATTAAAATAATACTTTTATAGAAAAAAGAGGGTAATTCAAAGGCAAGTTAAGTCAACAATTCATATAATTTGGAAGTAAATAAATTTTATAATTTGTTTTTAATTTACTGTCTTTAAGAACTCTTTATAAAGAGAAATAAAGTGAATAAAAGTATTTTTAGTTCATAGCATCTTTGTTTCTTGATATTTTCTTCCTTTCTAAATTAAAAAACAAAAACCTAAATTAGCAAGAAAATGTTCATATTAATTCATTAAGGTGTTACATAGTTTTTCTGAGGATCGAAGCTAATTCTCCTAATTACCTTCTCTTTTTTCTTTCCTTTTTTATCAGAAGGTTCCCTCCTGCTTTTCTTCTTAATGATATTATATGTCAGTATTATACTTATATTACTACAAAACTGAGGAGTTAGGCTGTATCTGCAAAATTTATGATTAATTTTTTTCTTTATCGTATGGTTCACATGCACACATATACAAACAGGTTTGTTTATGTAAATGGTACAAAGTGAAAAAGAAAGTTTTCTGTTGATTTGGAGGCTGTTATTTAACTGATCACATTAGATTACAATTTATAGCAAAATTGAGGTAGAAAGATTTTAGGTATTTTAACAAAAACTAAAGTAAAAAAAAACAACTACATTGATATTTGAGATAAAGTGCAGGTGCAGTAAGATGAAAATAAGCTAAGGAGTAAGATTGATTCTGTATCTGGATACTTTTTTAAAAAATATTTTTCTTTTTTAATTTATTCATTTGACAGGGAGAGAGTGATCACAAGTAAGCTGAGCAGCAGGAAGGGTGGAGGGGAAGCAGGCTCCCTGCCCAGTAGAGAGACCAATGCGGGTTCAATCCCAGGACTCTGAGATCATGACCTGAGCCGAAGGCAGAGGCTTAACCCACTGAGCCACCCAGACATAATACTTCAAAAAACTTTAGAGGGAAATTGTTAGAATATTACTGAGTTTGAATCTATAAGCCTTTATAAAAATAAGGTAACTGCTGGTGACTTAGCTCTATAAACAGAAATATTCTTGAATTAAGTAAGCTCCAAGCATCGCCTTATGTTTCACATATTTGATCATTTTGGCAATGACTTCTGAGATTATTGCAGGAACAAAGAAGAAAAATATTATGTCTATGATCTTTAATTGTTTTTTTCAGATCTGTTGTTGATGTAGCTAGCTGTCCATTCTTCTCCTGCCACAAGGATCAATGACAAAAGAAGACAGAGCTATTACGGGAGTGTTTGGTCACATATTTGTAATGATTTGATAACTTCTAAAAATCTTTGTCCATTACAAGAGTAGTATCATTTTTCTCAGGCTGGGGTGCATTGGGGTAGGGTGGGGCATGGTTATGGAAGAGCTGTCTTTAGAACAGAGGAAGAAATGGTGGATTGTTTCTATATGTATTTTTTCCCTTATTAGTTTTAGTCAACTGAAAGCCAAAGGATTTATGGCCCTTCATATTCTCATTTGTGTATTTTCTCAAATTTACCTAAGCTCTGTGTTATTCTCTGACAACTTAAATTGCTTTGAGAACAGAAACTGTTTAAAATAAAATTATATTATGACTTATTTGACAGAGGCATATGAATGTGACAAGGGCATCAATAGAAATTGTTAGCTTTACTGAGAAAACTTTCTCATTTTAACTAACACAAGGCATGGAGAAGAGCTTCATTAGATCAAAATATAGTTAGAATTGCAACTGTACTACAAACGCTCATGCCTTCACAAGTATTGAATAAACTCTTCATTGTGGTTATAACTACCTATCTTTTCCTGCATTGGGAGTGGAAATGAAGCATTTGGCAAAGTTCTGTTAACCACTGTGCTCCGTATGTGTAATATTAGGTATGAATCCGGTTGAAGAGGTAGCTAATTGTAATCAAGTCAGCATTACTAAGTAAAACTGTGGAGGTACTCCTGAGGGGAAAAAAATACAAATGCTCTGATAGGCAAGTAAAAGAGAACATTGCATTGCTCATTCTCCAGGAAACAGGGCATCCTGGTGACATATGTACTAATCCAATGCTTGCTGTTCCAACCCATGTATAACCATACATAAGAGTATCCTAAACCCTAACAGATATTCACAACCTGTCCAAATGTAGTAATGACCCCCCCCATTCCCTGCATACAATTAATCCAGAGAAGGAGGATGGAGATATGTGGTAACAGTTATTTTAAAATAAAGATTTATCTTAAGAAAATGTAGAATAATTTCACACACACACACCCTCTAACAATAAATGTACATGAATCTTGTTGCATACCTGAGTTGGAAGAATAGCATGTGTATTATAATATGTGTTTTCCTTTAAAGTCATCTTTTTCCTAGTCTGGTAAATTACCTGCAATTTAGAATGTATTTTATGGGAAAAATGTGTTAAATATAAAAACAAGCAACTTGCACACTGATTTCTTTTCTTTTTTTTTAAATTTATTTATTTTTATTTCTTTTCAGCGTAACAGTATTCATTGTTTTTGCACCACACCCAGTGCTCCATGCAATGCGTGCCCTCCCTAAAACCCACCACCAGGCTCCCCTAACCTCCCACCCCTCCGCCCCTTCAAAACCCCTCAGGTTGTTTTTCAGAGTCCATAGTCTCTCATGATTTCTTTTCTTTAACTTTCTTTACTTTTTGGATACAACCTGTATGTATTTTGGAGATGACCAACATTCGCTTAGCTGACAAATCTCAATCAATAATCAGTTGTGTGAAAGTCTCCGTGTCCTTACATGTGCTATGAATATTTTCAAGAGGAATTTGGTGTCACTGATGACTTTAATGTACTCTTTTAACAAGGGTTGCGTTTAGAGCCTACCATGAATCTCACACTCTGCTAGGTATTGTGCCTAACGAGTTACATGCATATGATCCTTTCCTTTGGATCTCAGTCTAATAATAGAGTTAGGAATTCAACAGAAGGACCATGATAAGCCTTGATATGTTAGGCTAATAATACATACCTGACCACTCTGGAGTGCATGTCAATACCAAGTAATTTTCAGGAACAAATCTCTTTAAATCTTGCTGAGTTAAAAAGAGGTGAGTCAAATCTGATTCTCTGCTTCTTTCCCACTCTGTGACTGTGGATAAATATTTTAACCTTGCTTTTCTCCTCTGCAAAATGGAGATAAAACTACTTGTGCACTTTGTCTACCTCACAGTTATACATAAAAAGTATTTTTTTTAATATCACATTTTTGTTTTGGTATTGCTGCTAGTAGTAGTAGCAACACCCGTACTATTCATAGTAGAAGTATCACTAATATTACTGTGCACAAGATGTATTTTAAATACATTTTAAATAACTTTTTAACACCTTAGTCTATTCTTTAATACACCTTAATCCACAGATACATCAGTGAAAAAGGAATGGGTACAATGGTGATAGAAAGGAAGAAGAGGAGGGGAGAGTAAGGAATATCAGATACAAAAGACCATACCCACAAGTTCTGAAATAAACACAGCAGCAGGAGCCTGGAGAAGTTATAAAATTTGCCCGTGTCATTCTGTTTCTTCAACTAGCCTTTTTCTTTCCAGCTCATCTAATTGGGATATTGTCAGTAAAAATAATTTCACTGGATTTTTATGTGTGCAGTGTGCATTTGAATGAATAATGATTTTCTCCTGGTGGATAGGTAGTGAAGCCAGAAATCACATAGTGCAGCATTTATAAATCACTCATTATGTGGAAAAAAGCAGGCACCCTGAAAGATGGAAACAATTGCATCTAATCCTGATAACTGAATGGGTTACATGCACCCAAACCTTGCTCTTTAAAACAAAATAATAAAAAATGTGCTTTAGAGGAGATAAATGACTCCCCAGAGAGGGGCAAAAGACATATTGCTCTGTGTGCTCTAAAACATTAGTTATAGGAGAGAAAGATTCTTATCCCTATAATTCCCTGAGGAGGAAAGGCACTGGGGAGTAGAGAAGATAGGCACAACATGAATTCAGGGAACATTTTCATTTCAGTGAGCATCTCCTGACAGATAGTAAATCTAGTGATAACTGTCATGCAGTGTGGGTGCCTTTCTTCCTAGTGAGCATGGTGAGAGTACCTTATCCCTCCTGGCATAATTGTTCTTGTTCCAACTGAGCAATATGGGGATTTTAAAACTATGAGAGAAGCTAAAAGGCAAAGAAAAATGTGACTATTGAAAAGAAAAGCTATTTCTACAAAATTTTATGAGGAATAGAATAGTTTATAAATATTCTGAAATTTCTTATTATAAAACCAGATGAAGGAACACTACATACCTACTATTACTTCCAAAAGGGACAATGAAAGAACTTAAGAAGTAACAGTAACAATCATGATATTTCTTTGGATTCTGAAAGCTTTATGGACAAGAACTGCTTAGAGACAAATGTAATTACTTGTTTCAACCTGCAAGTGTAAAAAAAGGTCATAGACATTTTAGATTTACGGTTAGATGGAGGCTATATCTGAAGAACAAAATAATAGTACCTTTCTCTCCTAAATATATCTATAATGTTTATTCCTTAAAGTGAACAGAATTTTGGATTCCATAAAACATTTATTTATATTTAATACAATGAATTATATTGAATTAATGAATTATGTTGGGTATAATGAATTAACTTTAAAAATGTTGATAATAATGACCAGTTATTAATTTCAACTTTTATACTTAGTGCATTTCCAAAGCGATCTAATCAGATAGTAAAAGCAATAAAACTTCATACTGGATTATGGGATTTCTTACAACTGGGGACTGTCCAAAATTTATTTACTGGGAGTCCTCTTGGATCTCATAAAACCAGCATCATCCTAACATGTACAAAATTATTACATAATTATTCTCTGTCAAGGACTCTTCTAAGTGCAAGCTGGTCCTGACACCTCTGAGGAAATATCTTTATCTCAACCCAAGCATAACATAATTTTTCCCTCTGTTAGAAGAAGTTTTAGTTTATTGATTTCAGCAATTAAAATATATGTCTTCAGAAAACTTCAAATAACTTAAGGTTGCCAAGGTCCAGAAGTATTTTTTCAGTAAAGATCACATGTATACTGTAGAGTTTTGCTGTCAGAGTTAATTTTTCTCACTGAATTGTCACCAGAAATGGTTTAAATATTTGATTGTGTCATTACCATGCTGCAGAACTTCATACAGTCCTCACAACCGACACCACTTTGGGACATTTCCCAGAGCATTAATACCAATGCTCGTCATTGAGAGATAACACTTGTTAACTAATCGTATACTGTTAGGTCATGTGTCTGAATAATTTACTTTGTAATTTTTTTACATCAGTCAAATTAGAACAAAGAAATGCATATACTATTCCAGCCAGTTGAATCAATGATAGGTGATAAGTTAAAATTAATTATCTGCCATGTAACATTATTCCAAACTTGAATGAGTTTTACATTTGATCCAAAGATTTGCAAGCATTGCATAAATGTGGCTGACTAATTTGTTCCATACAATTTGATATATATTAAGTGGAAAGTAATGTCTTCAAAACTTATACATATCTGATTGCATATTTTTTGCAAGGTA